>WSTY01001422.1:0-10600 GCA_019633465.1 Tulasnella sp. 417
TAGCTCATCCGCATGTCTGATGGGGCGGTCGTCGCTTATTTCCGTCGCACATGCTTCTCCTGGAAGGAGGTGGTAAGGGCCTGTTCCCTTGTCTCTCTCGTCAATAGCAATCAGTTAACCACTCTCCTCTTTCTCCGTATTTAGGGCTTCCTCGAGACCACGGAAGCAATGAGCTCCGAATTCTTCTACCTTGTTCTCAGCTCGTTCTACGCCAAGTACACGGTCGACAAGCGCCGAAGAAGGGCGATTTATGCCAGCATCGCTGCTGGAGCGTCTGGCGGTCCTTAATGCAATCGCCCTTCATCATCAACCCGAAAACGGCTGGTCATGTCTTCTTCGCCTCTTCTTCTTCCTTAGAGTCGATACATGTGTATCCCATGTACTACTGTAGCATGATATCTTAATGCCACCACACCGCTGGTTGTATGCACGACGCTCGACGCCTCACGCGTAGGCTTGGCATTCATAGCATCGGCACACTTCGGCATCGCAATCCCTATTACGGTTGTCCACGACCCCACTTCGCCAAGTTGATTTGCAGCGGTAGATGAAATTGATGGCCAACGCTGTCCAGTGCCAAGGTAGTCTATTCTCTGTTCACGGCTGTCTTGATCAAGTCGCCTCTCTGCTAGACTCGGCACCGACATGTACAGACTACGTTGCATTATAGCTACAACGATAAATATGAACGAACAAAGTCTCGTATCTTCAATTCAGCTGTTGGACGATCAACATTCACGGTCCAACATTTCTGTCTGAGCTCCCGCTGTGCACGGCATGTTGCTTCAGCGTTCCAGCGCTAGACTGCGAATGAATGCGCATCCAACCCCCCTGGTAGAATGGAGGTCGACAGGCCTGCTGCTGCGACAGATGCCGATCCGCTACGTCGGATACAAGGGCGGAACCTCTATACATTTACGGGTGGTGTTCGATGACGTCATCAACCCAAGCCTTGCTCCTCCGAGCCTACCTACAAGCCTCAACCCCACTGACTCCTTCGGCATCCAAACGCCGTTACAAATGAGATCAGACCCCCCACACCACTGATCAACGGAAGTCGCTCTCGGCTCCAACGTACACCAACATTCGTCCTTATATATCCCCGAATTCCGATACCGGACACCTCTCCTCCTCCTCTACAGTGGTTTGCATAAGTGTTTTCACCCCCGAGAATCGCGCCGCCCCGGCCCCACCTGCCTAATAAGGTGGGTGGGATCCCCAGCTCCTCCAGAAATAGGGATGCCGGAGCTTCTTTAGGAAGGTGGGGCCGGGTTAAGTGATCTTCGAGGGTGAAAAAGAGTTATGCAAACCATTGTATTAGGCAGGTGGGGCCGGGGTGGCGCGATTCTCGGGGGTGAAAACACTTATGCAAACCACTGTAAGCCATAACCATGTCAGCCACAAACCAATCCTTCCCACAAGCCACCAAACCTCCCGCCTACACCGTACCCGAAACTACTACTTCTGCGTCCTTCGACCCCGACCAGAAGTACCAACCCGTCCAGATCGCAGCGTCCGGGCTCGCCAAGATTCAACCATGCACCTACCGAATGGAGCGTGACAACCTCTTAGGGAATAGTCGATTCATTCTTCAGACTGGTGCTCCTGAAGGCGTCGCTGGCCCTAGCTCAGCTGTTGCTCCCGAAGCCGTGGATCCGGACGCCAAGTATCCCATCGACGAACCGTCGACCGGTTTCATTCAGCCTCCACCAGCGTTTTTCGTCAAGAGGCAGGGGTTCCGGCCTTACGCACTATATGAAGGACGCGAACCTCCGAAAGAGCACGCGGACGAAGGAAAGCTCTTGGATATGTCCGACGAAGGTTGGGGAGTTCAAGCGTTCCCAAGTGTTCTTCGATTCGCTGACGATAGCCTTTGTGGTGGGTTACGCAGGATGGATCAAGACGGATTCGTACTACACGGAAGCGGGCGGATTGGCTCGTACGGCTCGAATGTACAAGATGAAGGACGATGACAAGAACCGGAATTCGTGGTTCTCAAGGTCAGTGCCAGTCCCTTTCAATTTATATAGCCCAAGACTTGGCTCAATCACCGCTTTCGCGTTTTCAAAGCAACCGGACTTTGGAAGATTTCCAAGGCAACAAGTACAAGCTCGACACGACGGTTCTGATGAACAACTTGACTGTATGTCTCCTCGCCTTTGATGGAATTTTGGTTTGTCAGTCCTGACTTACTCTCTTACATGCAATAGATCACGAACCTATCAGACAACTCGATAGTCGCAACGTTCAAGCGCCCCGTCGCAGGAGTCGCTCACCAGGTACGGAGATTCTTACCCCAAACTGGCTGTAGTTTAATTTGAAGCTGGCGTAAACGCGATCATTCACTACAGGGAACGCTCGAAATCCAACAACCTATCACTGTGGAATTCTTGCACCTCCTCCTTGGTGCCTGCTACATCAAGTACCTGACGGATCAGAGGAGGCGAGCTTGGAGACACTCCGCCGGCGGAGGAGGCGGAACGAGCGGTGGCTGATAGAATTATCCGTTTGAATGCGTGCCCCCCTGCCTTCAGTGGAGTTGTATCTATTACAACTGTCAGAGACAGGATCGAATCCATTTCTCTTAGCATTATCAAGCATTGGCTCTGGGGGAGGGTTATAACGTTCTGACAAGCAACACAACTAGCCGTCCGGGTCGGCAACTTGGTCCACTCATTCGATGGGCTCGTAGATAAGTTTCTGTACAATCAAAGCAGAGGGGGGAAGACGGCCTTAGATTGCAACTGCATTATGTACGAACCAGTCAATCGGCTTACAATGTTTTGGTCTTGCTGTAGTGGTAAAGAGGGTACCCGAGTTGAGTGGAATGACAGGTCACGTCCGTCGTTCGACGCCGCGCGCAATGGGACTCCGCCTGATCCCAGCCCGGAGTTAAGTGAGTTTTTGGTAGGGTTTTAGTCAAAAGGTATTTTTCATACCTCCAGTTTCTGGCCACGTCAGTGCTATTACGCCCGCAGCATTAATATCCCAAACCGAATGCAAACATTCACCCCCGAAAAACGCCCCAAGGCTGCTAATAAATATTGGCATTCCTCCTTTGTCGCATGGCCTGAGGCGCCCTGATCTGCAACGGAAGATTGTGCGTTCACATGACAAGCAGGATTGAAGATAGAGCAAGGTGAACCAACTGTATCCCATCTTTGTCGTTGAAAAGCCTGCTTGACCATCGAATCCCCAGTCGAGACCATGTATTCACATTCTGGCCAGATCAACGGTACGGGGTTAGCGACAAGAAGCGTGACATCCTTTCTCCACCTCACCAGGATTCCCAATGTGGTCAGTCCCGAGTTGATTTTCTCGGCCTTCACGTGAAGCGCATCACTCGGCTTAGTCGTCAACACGGGCCCAGGAATAACCGTCTTTGAAATCCATCCTTTGACCGTTCCGTCTGCATCTTCTACTCGTATCCTCGCCTTCGTACAACCGGAAACCGATATTTGTTCGACGAAGCGGGGAATGGGAGCTGGTGCAGCAGTAGTGAGGATTCCAACAGATGGTGCAACAGCCGGAGCGGGCGTCGGAATGTTCTTCGGCAACCTGCAACAAATTAAAGCCGAGTCAGAGATCACCGAGAATAGACGGTTGGATCGGAAATTCTATCATCACGGTTGTGCTTTAGGTTCAATGGCATCATCATCATCATCATCATCATCAGATGGCGGATACTGATCCAGCAAAGCGACTTGTAGCGCTGACCAATCCAGTTTCACCGCCTTCTCTTGCCGGGCATACCAGCGCAAAGCCTTCCCCGATAAGCGAGTGGCAGCATAAGTGGCGATCCATTCGTCGTCCTTGGCCCTGTCTTTCTCGAAAGCGTATCCATAGACAGCTCGGATGAATTCTTCGCAGTCGGAGCCTGATGCACCACGAAAGACGGGTACTTCTGTGTAAGGCGCAGCGTTAACCACTCTGCAAAGGAGCAATTGACGTGTGATAATACCTGGGTCAGCCATGCCGTGATCGGGTTGCTCGAACTGGTGAGGCTGCAAGTGTTGAGCGTATCTTATTGATAGTGGTGTGGTGAACTCCTGGAGGCACGGGAAAGATTGAATTCAGGAAGGCTTGACGTGAACGTCGCCTGCGACGGGCGGGCACGAGGTGGAATGGCTCGTTACTTGCGCTGTTTGGTGCAAGGCCGCTAATCGCCGAACCACCGATGACGGCGTTACCACAGGCGATCTGCGCCAAAGACCGAACGCACATAATTGCTCAGATACACCATTGGGCACGAGATATCTATTTAACAACGCAGTCAGACGCGCGGAAACGGCCAATTTGCATTAGCGTCAGTTGATCCCCTCAAATTGGCCATTTGTGACCGATGTTACGATCATTACCCTATCCCGCATTCCCCCACCCGGGCCTCTTGAAAATACCAAAAGCAACGAACCCCGAAGCCCAACTAATTGTTGTCCGGTAGTACTTTCTATGTAAAGTACGTAGTTGACGAACCCCGATGATGGCCAACCGACGCCGGCGTCTGGAACTTTGGTCACGTTGCCTATGTTGGCTGGGCATCCAACGCGGCTCTAGCCTGACGATGGCGTTAACGCGAGCATTCGCCCATAGGGAACGCTCGAAATCCAATAACTCCTCACTGTGGAGTTCTTACACCTCCTTCTTGGTGCCTGCTACCTCAAATACCTGAAGGATTAGAGGAGACGAGCTTAGAGACACTCCGCCGGCGGAGGAGCGGAACGAGCGGTGGCTGATATAAATATCCGTTTGAATGCATTCCCCCCTGCTTTCAGTTGAGTTTTATCGGTCAGGATTGTCATAAACGTAATTGAATACATTGCTCTTAACACTAGCAAGCATTGGCTTGGAGGAAATATTGCAACGTCCCGACAACCAACACAACTAGGTTCACAATGTTAATGGCGGGTCGACAACCTGCTCCGCTCATTCGATGGGCTCGTAAAAAAGTTTCTGTACAATTGAGCCGGATGGTGAAAAGAGGACTTTAGACAGGCATGATATGGTGTGCGAACCAATTAATCGACTTACAACGCGACTGCCTTCCTGTGTTTGTGGATATTCAAACTCCGACCTAGCTGAATTCTCTTCTTTCCTCTAAATCACAACACAACAACGTCAGCCATAAATCAATATTTCCCGTAAGACGCCACCATCCTTTCCGGGAGGAAAGTCACTTCTCCATCTTTCGTCCCCACTCGAAGTATCAGCCCCGTCCAAATCACAGCGTCTAGGCTCGTAAAGCTCCGGCCATCGAATGAAACATGACAATCTCTTGGAAAACAGTCGCCGATTTCAACTTCAGACGGCGACTCTTGACGGCGTTGCTTGGCCTATATAGCTCGGCGGCTGTTCCCGAAGCCGTGGATCCAGGAGCCAACTCTCCTCTGGGCGAGCCATCGGCGGGTTCCGTTCAGCCGCCGCCAGGGTTTTCTTTTTTCGTCGAGAGGCAAGGGTTCACGGCCCCAAATTTACGTGACGTGTAAAGGGAGTGCACCGCCCGACGGAATATTTTCACAAAAGGAAATTCAGCCTTTGTATATGTTTGACGAAGCGTTCCGAAATTCCTTCGATTCATTGACAACAGGTTCTGTGGAAGGTTACATCGATGAATCAAGGTCGGTTGGTAATGCCCCGAAGCTGGGGATTGGTATGTCCAACTACGGACACGTGAAAGACAATGACACGAACTAGATATCGTCGTTCTCAAAGTCGATGCTACTCCTTATAACCCAACACCCGCCGCATTGATGGCTTCGTACTTCAAGCAACCGGATGTTGGACGATTTCAAGCGCAACAAGTAACTGCCCGATACAATGGTTCTGAGTAGCAGCTTGGTTGCATGTCCGCTCATCTTTGGCGGACTTTTGTTCTGCGTGTCCTGGGTTGCTCTCGTATGGGCAATAGATCATCAAGCTGTCGGACTACTCTAAGGCCGCAACGTTCAAACGTCTTATCACAAGATACACTCACCAATATGAATGTTCTTCCAGCAACGTGGCTATAACCTGAAGCAGGCGTTGACGTCATTGTCTGATTATTAAGAAGGCTCGAAATCCAGCAACCCGTTACTGTGGATCTTCTGCGCCTCCATCTTGGTGCTTGCTACAGTAAATACATGCCGGCAGAGGAGGCGGAACAACCGGTGGCTGATAGAACCACGCCTTCAGTTGAGTTGTATCGCTCAGGATTTTCACCACCATGATCAAATCCATTTCTCTTAACACTACCAAACATTGGCTCTGTGGAAAGCTGATAACGTTCTGGCAAGCAACACAACCAGCGTCCTAGGCCGACAACTGGTTCACTGAGCACTCATTCGATGGGCTCGTAGAAAAGCCTCTGTACAATCTAAGTAGAGGGAAAAGACGGTTTTAGATTTCAATTGCATTATGTACGAACCAATCAATCGGCTTACAATGTACTGGTCTTGCTCTGGTGGTAGAGATGGTGCCCAAGTTGAGTAGAACGACACGTCATCTCCGTGGATCGATGCCACGCGCAATGGGACTCCGCCTGAGTCTGGCTCGGAATTTAGCGAGCTCCTGGTGGGGTTTAAGTCAAAAGGTATTTCCATACCTTCAGTTTCTCGCCACGTCGGTGCTATTACGCCTGCACCATTGATACTCCAAACCTTGGATGAATATACACCCCCGAGAATTGTATCGGTGCTGTTACATATTGGTTTTCCTCCTTTATCGCATGGCCTGAGTCGTCCTCGTCTGCAACGGCAGACTGTACGTTCACACGACAAGCAGGATTGAAGACAGGGCAAGATAAACTCACGACCTCCCATCTTTGTGGCTGAAAAGAAGGCTTGACCATCGAATACCCAGTCGAGACCATGTATCCACATTCTGTCCAGATCAACGGCAAGGGGTTAGCGAAAATGAGCGTGACGTCCTTTGTCCACCTCACCAGAATGCACAATATGGTCGGTCCCGAGTTGATTTCCTCTGCCTTCACATGAAGCGCATTACTGTTGTTAAGTAGAAATAGTTTGTCCGTGTTTGTTCGTCTCCTTTAAGTAGCGTGTTTGTTATCGCCCTGGAGTTCTCTTTCTCAACGACTCAGTTGTACTAAGAGAACTACAGGTAAAGTGTATTCTTATTATAGCTAATAAACGACTCAGTTGTACTAAGAGAACTACAGTGCCAACTTCAATTACTCGGGTCATTCGTCAACACGTCCCCAGACATAAACGTGTTCGAAATCCATCCTTTGACCGTTCCGTTTGCCTCTTCTACTCGTATCCTCGCCTTCTTACACCCGGAAACCGTAATTTGTTTGGTAACGGGGGGAATAGTGAGGACTCCAGGAGATGGTGTAACAACCGCGGTGGGCGTCGGAACGTTTTTTGGCGATCTGCAACCAATTGAAGCTGAGTCAGATATCATCGAGAATATTCGAGCGGATTGGGGATTTCATCATCACGGTTGTGCTTTCGGTTTAACGGCGTCATCGTCGTCATCATCAGATGGTGGATATTGATCCAGCAAAGCGACTTGTAACGCTGACCAATCCAGTTTCACTGCTTTATCTTGTCGTGCATACCAGCGCAGAGCCTTTCCAGATAAGCGAGTAGCAGCGTATATGGCGGTCCACTTATCATCTTCGGCCTTGTCTTTCTCAAAAGCGTAGGCATAAATAGCCCGAATGAATTCTTCGCAATCGGCGCCCGATTCGCCACGGAAGACTGGTACACCTGTTTGAGATGTAGTTTTAAGCACCCCCTAAAGGAACAATACCCCCCTAAAAATACCTGGATCAGCCATGCTGCGGTCGGGTTGCCCGAACTAATGAAGGCGCCGGCGTTGAAAATTCTATGTTGTGGTAGTGAATTCTGTCTGGCGTAGCGGAGCAGAAGTAGTTCCGGAGGGCTCGGCGTGAAGCTGTCTGCGGTAGGCGGGAAGATTGTGGAAGAGCTCGTTACGTGTTGTGTGTACGGCGGGTTGTCCATGCATGGATGGTCAAGGCCGCCAATCGCCGAACCACCGATCGACGGTGGACTTGTAACAGACCGTATGTGCCCGAAACCAACGCCTGCAGCTACTTAAATCCACAGTCACGCGGGAGAATATCAAATAAAAAATGTAGTTAACGTTAGTCGAATAGCCGGTTGTGACCGTTGTCACGCGCGTCCCACCACGTTCTTTGAGTCCCCAGAAGCAACGAGCCACGAGTTCTCCAGCATTTGTTGTCCGTTAATTCGACGTTAAACACGTATCCCACAAACCAGAAGAAGGGCAACCGACTAACCAAACCAATGTTCCACCTCTCCACTGGTGTGGCTGTGAGCTTAGGTAGGAATTCGAACGTCACCCTCAGTGCACGCCGTCGCACTCGGGGACCGCGCCCCAAGCATAGTTAGCTCCCCCTACAGCCAATACATGCTCTTATCATTTGATCTCAAGTTCTCTGCTTAAAGGGAAGATGAACACGAGCAAAGTAATATGGGACCTTTTTGTGAGGAATGCTTCCGTTGCTCAGGGACGGGAGGGCGAAGGACAGGCCATGTAAGCCGTCACTGCCAGTCTTAAACCACAATTCTCTCCTCTTTTCGCTCTCCAATAACCCGCTCGTCCAGCACCTCACCCTCTCGCTCTTGCGTCTACGTTGTTGACGACGATCGCTTGTTCACCACTCCCACGCCATGTTTGGCAAGATTATTCTATCTACGCGTTCCGCCGCCGCTCAGGCTCAATTTCAACCTGAACGGGATCCCCAAAGCGCTCCCAAGAAGTCTCGATCCTTCTTCAAGAAGCTCATCCACATCAAGCATCTACTCCACCGCTCCCCTTCTGCTCAAAAGGTGATTAGGATGTCTTCACCGAGAACGACGCTGACGCCAGGACGTTTAGGATGCTGACTGTAAAGACACCTCTCAGCGCCAACAAGCCGTACCAGCGCCTTCTCAACCCGCTCAGGTTCGCAGCGCTTCATTGACCTTCATTTAAGCTCCTTCATCGCTGACTGATCATGATGGAATGTACAGGGTTCCCCCGCGTTAGTCGAAGATGGTCGCGCTGGATTCGCCCGCCACGCCAACCCCCGCTCATCTATCGAATCCCCTCGATTGCCCGCCTGGGCTCAGCCGTCGCCCCATGCCCAAGCCTGGTTACAGGAACCTCCTACCTTCACCTCCTTCGATGGGTCGACGCCATCCAGCCACCTCTCACAGAACGACCAGGTTATCGCCCAGCTGCACGCGACCGCCGCCTACCTGGATCGGCGGTACAACCAATACCTTCAAAGAGTCCACTTGATCGTTCAAAATCAAGTCTTCCCCCACAGCCAGTCCCTCGCCAACGAAGCCGCCTCGGCTAAGAAGGAGCTAAAGCAGGTCCTGGAGCAACTCGCCACGGTGGATAGGGACTGCTCCAAGCTCGCGACGCTGTACCATAATCAATGTAACAAGTTGAAGGAAGCGGACTGGGCCTTGGAAAAGGCCCAAGGGGCTGTCGAAAAGACGGAAAAGGAGCACGCTGCGCTCCAAGCCGAGCGCATAAGCTACAAAGGAGAGACGTAGTGAACCGCGCCTGGGTCAGACGTGACCCCCAAGGTCTCCAACAGGATTTCACACAACCCCGACCTATAGCGGAGCAAGTGAAGGAAGGGCGAGGCGGGTCTCCGGCAGCACCCAGTTCACCCCAACGGGCAAAGAAGGCCGTCAAGAGTTGGGACCCCCAATGGGAGTCTATCATCGCTCTTGGACGTTATTCGTACATCGAATGACACCCGTCTCGTCTCAAGAAGTGAAGCAAGGCCTGGTTGGTGGACCCACTCTTGAATACCTTTCTTGGCTTATATTCGCTGCTCTACTTTGTTGAAGCTCTCCTTTCAATTCTGGAACTTGTCGTTTCGGGGTCTCTTTCCGCAGTTTTATCCTTGTTCCTTGTATTGCTCCTCGTGTTGTCACTACCTTATACATATTGTCTGTTTCTATTTATTGCGATCGACCCTGTACCATGATGCTGATCTAAAGCAGCTATTCGATCGGTTCGTAATAAAGTTTCTGTACGATGAAAATGGAAGCGTTAGAGGCGCGTGGTATTTCGCCTGAAACATTGGGCGGACGTACAACATTATTCCCATGTGATGGCTGAAACAATAAGGTAATCTGAGTTGAATAAAACAAAAACCGATTGCCGCCAGTTGCACGTAACGGAACACCGCCTGATCCTGTTCCGCCAAGTATCAAACTTGTGGCCAGTGAATTTTGAGTCTGAAGACTTTTCATACCTCCAGTTTCTCGCCATGTAGGTGTGATCATGCCCGCATCGTCGATGTCCCAAACCTCGGGCAAACATTGGCCCAAGGAGGCCGCGTCAAAAAGAGTGACCTTGATGGGCCGTCCAGTTTTATCACACGGTTTGAGTTGCCCTGATCTGCAATTGACTCGAGTTCGTGGGCGGAATGAACTGAATGCCAGACTAATTAACTCACTGCCTCCCATCTTTGCCGTCAAATGTACTGGTCGACCAGTCGATGCAAAGTCGGGACCAGTCACGAATGTTCTGTTGGGGTTAGTGGTATCAGTCCAACGACGAGAGGAACGCGTTGCTCCTCAGCTTACCAAAATCTGCAATGTGGTTGGCCCAG
>WSTY01001423.1:0-10598 GCA_019633465.1 Tulasnella sp. 417
TTCACGACCTCTGCCGGACCCAACTCATCGACGTCGCTTCACCTAGCTTACGCGTTCGAAGTACCAAGAGAACATGCAATAATTGAAACGAATCATTCAAGCTACTATCAAGAAGTGCCACACCATTTGGATGGTCTAATCGCGCTTGGACTCCAAATATTTAATAGGCTCTCTCTCGATATCGTTCTGTTGTAGTGGGCATTCTGTTAGAGACTGAAGCAACGAACGCCAATCACATCCTTGGGCCATACATCAACCTCTTATATCAAAACGAACATGCCACCTGCTAAACCGATTACAGATGCAGCCATAGCGATCACAGCACCACGGGCATCGTTGACGCCAGTAGCGCCGTTATGTTTGCTACCGTTGTTGCCGTTCTGGGTGGTACCAGGGCTAGCAGCACCGTGGGTAGAAGGAGAAGTAGCCGTAGGATCGGTTGGGACTTGTGTGCCGGTAGGAAAAGTGGAGACGCAAGCAACGGCAGCAGCATCGGCAGCTTCAATGTCAGACGGGGCGATGGAAATGACGGTCGCGTTTCTGGGAAGCAGCCTGGCGGCCAGACAGCTGGTAGTACTGGGAGAAGACGTAGGAGAGCTTGGTAGCTAACAGGGCACGTTAGTAACAACATAATATGAATGGTAGAATGATCGGACTAACCAGGATCGCAGGCAGAGAACAGCCCGTACCTGCCGGTGGCCCCGTCAGTACCAATGGGCAGGCAAGTGCCATCAACCGTGCCGATCTGGGAGCAAGCGTAGTTCAAAAGCTGGCCGATAACAGGAGAGGTGTTTTTGGAGCTGGTGTTTGAAAAAACGCAGCTGAAGACATTCTTCTGCAAGCACTCGCAGACGTCCTTGACCGGGGTCGGGGGCAGAGCGGTGGAAGCAAGGAAACCATCGGTCTTAGGGGGGCAAGTGGTCTGCATGTTGCTTCTAGCGGCGGTCAACGGGGTAAGATGAGGGAAGCATTTTATGAATTCTCGATGGGTGGTGGTATCTTGCGCCCTCTTGTTGGCTTTGGACCATGGAGGGCCGAAATCAACTCACCGATATGGCCTTGCAAGTCTTCAAGCAACTTGATCGTTCCGTGGACAAGGAGAACAAGCAAATGGCAGAACCGAGCGATGAGCCAAGCTGCTGCCAAGGAGTACCACATCATCTGGATGGCATAAACTCGTTGAATTCCGAATATTAATATAGTATCTCGAGAAATTGTCCTTTTTTGCTGGGTATTCCTCCAGAGGCTGAAGCAACTGTCCTTGAACCGTACATGAACTTTATAGCAACACGAACATGCCACCGGCCAGACCGATAACAGAGGCAGCCACGGTGATCAAAGCGCCGCGCGCATCAACGAAGCCAGCTGCACCGTTATTCTTGGTGCCATTGCTGATGCTGCCGCTTTGAGTGGCACCGGGGCTGGCGGCACCCTTAGTCGAGGGGGAAGTAGGCGTTGGGTCGCTGGGGACGTGCGTACCAGCAGGGTTAGCGGAAGCGCAAGACGATGCAGCAGCGCCGGCAGCCTGAGCGCTCGCCGGGGCGGTGGAAAGAACGGTAGAGTTTCCCCCGAAAACGCAAGCAGCTGCTTGGCGGTTGGACAACTCGTAGTACTCGGACAAAGCGTACGAGAGCTTGGTGGCTGAACAAGGCGCATCAACAAAGGAGATGACATTAACAATGGAGACATCGAACTCACAAGGATCGCAGACAGAGAAGGGACCGTAGGTGCCAGTAGCTCCGTCAGCACCAATGGGATTGCAGGAACCGCCAAGCGTGCCGAGCTGAGAGCAAGCGTAGTTCAAGAGCTCGCCGATGATAGGAGAGGTGTTGTTGGATTTGGTGTTCGAGAAGACACAGCTGAGGGCATTCTTCTCCAAGCAGTCGCAGACGTTGTTGGCTGGGGTCGGGGGCAAAGCGGTGCCAGCAAGGAACCCCTGGGTCTTAGGGGGGCAAGTGGCCTGGGTATTGCTTCCAGCGGCGCTTTGAGTCGGGCTGTTGATGAACGAGACGGCGTTGTATTGAGTCTGGAGACGGGTGAAGTCGTCGGAGGTCGTGACCGAAGAACCGTCACTCGAGATGGTGACCATGCCAAAGCCATCGGCAGTATAGAAGTACTTCATAGATTATGTTAAGTCAGCAAATTGACGGATGGACTAGGTTGGATTGGGCCCGACGTACAGAGAAGGCAACGCCACCAGACCATTCGTTGACCATCTGCTCGCCGAACAACGCAGGCACTTCAGTCCAGAGGCGAGGAGGGCTGTCTTTGCAACCGAATTCGCTGAAGTAGGCCGGGATGGGGAAGTTTTGGAAGTCGGAGATCACGCCGCTGTACTTGTCGATGGTGGCGTCTCCGCACCAGCGGTAGTTGTTGAAGCCGTACAAGTCGATCGAAGTGGCATCAGTGTCACAAGCAAGATAATTCGCAAGAGGAGCTTAAATCGTAAGGTATGAGCTTTGTGTTATACGGAGTTGAAGGGTATTCTCACTTCTCCAGCCAGCAGCGCCATCAGTACCATCGGTGGACGAGTAGCTAACCAGAGCGGAGGAGCCTTTCGATTTCCTGCGTCCAGGGGTTAGCCTCCCGTTTTTTATTACCAAATTGAAGAATAAACGTACAGGTATGCCTTGACATCTCGAGCAGCGGCCTTGATGAAGGGGCCGGCGATGGTCCCAGCTGGATCGATGACGACCTCATTGCCCACGTTGTACGCGAGCACGTTGTCGTACTTCGAGAATTCATCAATAGTGCCGACGTAAAGGTCAAGCAAGTTGGTAGTCCAGGCTGGGGAGGCACGGTCGATGGACCCGTTGACAGGGAGTGCCAAGTCTAAGCTGTAGAATAGGATCGAGACGTGCGTTCAGCCACGGCCGCCTAGAGGGGCGAGTCGAAGAAAATCGGCTGTCTGAGAACTCACATCACATAGATGCCAGCTCCGCTCAGTGCCTGCATGCAGCTGTCGTGGTTGAATGCCGAGTTGACGCTGTATACACGGATGGTGTTGACGCCGAGTTGCTTGAGATACGGCAAATCTCGGTTGCACCCATGGGGATCAGAAAGGCTGGTAAGCAGAGTGCCGTCAGATTATTATTGGCAACATTGGACCAAGTGAAGATAACCACTCACGGATCGATAAAATCTGTTGGCTGCGGAGACGTGCGCGATCATTAGTCCAGACGAGATTAGGACAAGAACGAGGCGCTCGTCATACCTCAGGGAAACCACTCGGATCGTTTGAGGAGACAGTCCCTTGTTCCTGGTATGCGATACCCTGTACATATCATGACCGTCAGAACGACTGAGCCGTCGACAAGAAGGGGGGCCGGGTCCGCAAGCTACTCGAAACGTGGAACAATGCGAAGAGGGCGAAAGAAACTGGTCGTTTGTCTGGCCAACGTACCTTGACGTAGAAACGAGTGCCGTCCTCCTGATATAAATACCTGCCGGTTCTAGTGATCTTGGGTAGAGCGGAGACTCCAACGGTGACGAGTGCTGCAACCGCCGCGAACGCTTGCGAGAACTTCATTCAAGAAACAGTTGAAGACAGAGAACAGATAACGAGTGGTGGTTCTAAGAGAAGGTCTTTTCCTCAGATGCTGATGAGCTCGAGGAATAGGTGGGTTATAATGTGGACTAAGGCAAAGGATGAGGTAGAGGTCGGAAGTGGGAGAGGGAGAAGAGCGGATGAGTGGGAAGGCCGAGAGGCTCGGCCTAAGACCTATATTAATCTGTATCCCATCCTAAGAGTTTTTCAGAAATATTTTGGGCTCAAGGTGATCTTAATTCCCGACATTTCGGCGAGGGTTTTGTGGGCGCTGGGGATTGTTTCACGAGCAAGAGCCTTCTCAGCATATTTGGCAAGAGTCTTCTGGGTGGGACCTTACTCAATCATTGAGACTTCGAGGTGAGACTCTTGATGCGAGTAGTCAAAATTCTTGAAACGGCTACCACTACCCATTAAGGCCTGAAAAGTAGGGAACATTTTCCGTTTCCGCTCCGGCGTGGGATATCCCAGGGCTGGTTTTTTGCGCACCTCCCGACTTCTGCAGACAACAGACAACGGGAGAAGTCAATTTTGTTGAGGTCCGTGGAAAAGAGGAGGCGAGCGCGGCACAGATTGTCAGGGTCCTGCTGGCGGAAACCGCGCCAAGCCGATGAGGTCCTCATCAGTGCCCAATTGATCGACAGCTTGTTTGACGGACCCACCGATGCAAGCCGTCGCTACTTTGCCTGGAAAGGCGGCTGCTTGGATAGGGCTACCTCACATACAAACCCCCCAAGCCGCCGGAGAACCCCCCAACGATAGCAATCCTGCGTTAGGTTGCACCTAAGTAACGGTCCGACCTAAAAACCCTCCACGCACAGACGAGCCGGGGTCTCAGCGGCCTTAGGCGTCATTCTTCTGTTTAGACGCCCGCTTGGACTGGGCAGGTGGTAATGTGTACGGATGGTGCGGCTGATCTGGGGTTGAGACATACCGAGTTGGGTCTACGCGACGTTCACAGCATGAGGCCAGTCTTCCAAATGACTACCGCGGCGTACTACCAAAAGCTAAGTTGAGATCGAAAATTTCGATGTCCCTGCATGGGTGGGAAGAGAGGAAATTTCCTTGACAGGGCCCGGTGGATCCTCGCATTCGGTCTCAACGAAGCCTGGATAAAATAGACGCTCTGGGCTCTAAAAGGTAAAATCTCGACATCTATGCTATACTAGTTTAGGCATTGGGTCTTGGGGACATCCCACAACACCGAGCAGGGGGTAAGTAGGTCAAGGCGATCGCACCCCATAGGATGGGCCGTTCGCCTCCACGAGGGGTCCTCGGCCACTGTTCGGGACGGAAACATCCCTAGCGGCCACCACGGATACGATTAAAAGCCCTCTACCTGGTCGTCGGCTCAGGCTCGATTGTTGGGAACGAACAGGAAAGGAGAGATGTATCAGAGAACCCAATTGTTCCCCGAAGGCGAAACCACCACATATGCCGTCCTCCCGACCGAGAGGGGGCACAGCGTCGTAGTCTAGCCCGAGGGTTGGCCACGTCGCGCTCATGGACTGCCTCCACTGGCTCACAAGAGCGAATTGCGCTGAGTGCATGGCGTGCAGAGGCAGAAGGAAAGGGCAAAGCCCATGTCCTCTCCTGTACGCGCTACAGATATGATACAAAAGACGTTCAGCCACGTCGAAGGCTTGTTGATCCAGGCTGTTTCCTCGATTCGTTTACATGTGTGGACCATTTCTATTTCATCTGACTTCATGTGCGTCGTAAGTCTCTCGGTCGATTACGAGGTTGACTGGTATATCGACATTAAACTTCGACCAAAAGAAGGTTGAGAGGGTGGTGCCCAGTCTCCATTCTTAGATCAGTGTACGACCTCTGCCGGACCCAACTCATCGACGTCGCCTTTCAAAGCTTCAACCGGCTGGATCGTTTGCAGTACCAAGAGACCAAGTAATAGTTGAAACGAATCATTCAAGCTACTATCAAGAACTCCCACACCACTTGGATGGCCTAATCTTGCTTGGACATCAAATATTTAATAGGGTCCCTCTCGATATCGTTCTGTTGTGGTGGGCATTCCGTTAGAGACTGAAGCAACGAACGCCAATCACATCCTTGAACCATACATCAACCTCTTATATCAAAACGAACATGCCACCTGCTAAACCGATAACAGATGCAGCCATAGCGATCACAGCACCGCGGGCATCGCTGATACCAGTAGCGCCGTTATTGTTGCTACCGTTGTTGCCGTTTTGGGTGGTACCGGGGCTAGCAGCACCGTGGGTAGAAGGAGAAGTAACCGTAGGATCGGTTGGGACTTGCGTGCCGGTAGGAAAAGTGGAGACGCAAGCAACGGCAGCAGCATCGGCAGCTTCAATGTCAGACGGGGCGGTGGAAATGACGGTCGCGTTTCCGGAGAAGTTGCAGGAAGCAGCCTGGCGGCCAGACAGCTGGTAGTACTGGGAGAAGACGTAGGGGCGCTTGGTAGCTAGCAGGAAGCGTCAGTAACAACATAATATGAATGGTAGAATGATCGGACTAACCAGGATCGCAGACAGAGAAGAGCCCGTACCTGCCAGCAGCCCCGTCAGCACCAATGGGCAGACAAGTGCCATCAACCGTGCCGATCTGGGAGCAAGCATAGTTCAAAAGCTGGCCGATAACAGGAGAGGTGTTTTTGGAGCTGGTGTTTGAAAAGACGCAGCTGAAGACATTCTTCTGCAAGCACTCGCAGACGTCCTTGACCGGGGTCGGGGGCAGAGCGGTGGAAGCAAGGAAAGCCTCAGTTTTAGAGGGACAAGTGGCCTGGGTGTTGCTTCCAACGGTACTCTGAGCCGGGCTGTCGATAAACGAGACGGCCGTGTACTGGTTTTGGAGACGGGTGAAGTCGTCGGAAGTCGTGACTGAGGAACCGTCGCTTGAAATGGTTACCATGCCATAACCATCCGCAGTAGGGAAGTACTTAATGGATCACGTTAAGTCAGCAAATCAACGCATGAAATAGGCTGGAGTGGGCCTGACGTACGGAGAAGGCAACGCCACCAGACCATTCGGTGACCATCTGTTCCCCGAACAACGCAGGGACTTCAGTCCAAAGACGAGGAGGAGTTTTGATGCAGCCAAACTCGCTGAAGTAGGCCGGGATAGGGTAGTTTTGGAAGTCGGAGATGATGCCGTTGTAGTTGGCGATGCTGCCGGCCCCACACCAGCGGTAGACATTCAAGCAGTACAGGTCAATCGAAGTGGCATCGGTGTCACAAGCAAGATAATTCGCAAGGGCAGCTTAGGGTCCAAAATGTGAGCTCTAGTGCTATCGCAGTGGAGGCACACTCTTACTTCTCCAGCCAGCGGCGCCATCGCTACCATCCGTGGACGAGAAACTAACGAGAGAGGAGGAGCCCTTCGATTTCCTGTGACCGTCCGTTAGCCCCGTGTATTTACTTAGCAAATTGATATAAAAAAAACTCCTACAGGTAGGATTTGACATCTCGAGCGCCAGCCTTGATGAAGGGGGCGGCAACGGTCTCAGCCGGAGCGGTGACGACCTCATTATCGACGTTGTACGCGAGCACGTTATCGTACTTCAAGAAC
Source organism: Tulasnella sp. 417 (assembly GCA_019633465.1). Classification (NCBI taxonomy): domain Eukaryota; kingdom Fungi; phylum Basidiomycota; class Agaricomycetes; order Cantharellales; family Tulasnellaceae; genus Tulasnella; species Tulasnella sp. 417. Next base: position 7,097 of record WSTY01001423.1, read on the forward strand.
GCATCGACAGTGCCAATGTAAAGGTCAAGCAAGTTGGAGGTCCAGGCCGGGGAAGCACGGTCGATTGACCCGTTGACAGGGAGTGCCAAATCCAAGCTGCAGGGTCAGAATATTATGTCCATATTTAGCCACGACCGCGGGCCGGAGCGAGCGAAGAGCAGGGCCATTAATTCCAGCACTGGCAGGGGAAGCCGGACTTTCAATACAATAGCTCCCAGACATGTTTGGAGGCTTAAAGTGCCCTGATGCTCCGATATTTTGGCGGGAGTCTTTTGGGTGGGATTAGTCCAGCAAGGGAGTCTTCTGGGTGGGATTATGTCCAGCAAGGGAGTCTTCTGGGTGGGATTATGTCCAGCAAGGGAGCCTTCTGGGTGGGATTATGTCCAGCAAAGGTGTCTTCTGGGCGGGATTATGTCTAGCGAGGGTGTCTTTGGGTGGACTATACTCAACAAGCAAGTCCACTGTATTGAAATGGATGCCTCGGATGGATGTATCCACGAGTCTTGACAAAGCTATTAGGTCCCAATAAAGCCCTAAAATGAGTCAAGTGGGGGAACCTTTTCCTCCAATAGTCGGGATAGAGTATTGGTCTTGGGTTTTGTAATCGAGCGCCCGGTGACTGCCCAAACGCAGCCGGACAATGCGAGAAGGCACTTTGTTGAAGTACGTGGAAAGCCAGCTCAAATGGAGGCGAGTGCGGCACAGATCGTCAGGGTCCGGCCGGAGGAAACGGAGCCAAGCTTGCCAAGCGGATGGACCGCCTGAGTGCTTGACACCCCGTTTGAAGGACCCGGCCAAGTAACGATCGTCGCCAGCCTTCATTGGGAATGTCGTTGCTTGGAGGGGGCTTCTTTGGTTAACAACAAAGGCTAAGCTGCCGGAGACACCCCCGATTGACGTTAGGCGTAGTGCTTTGGATTATACACCAAATCTAAAGGTGCTAAAGTGCGACATTTCGCGCAAAGAAAAGTCGAGGCCGCAGCGACCTCGGCCTCATTTTTCATATCTAGTCATGCGACCCGTTACATTTGCCGCTTGAACTACAAAAACTGGCAATGTTTACCGCAAGTGGATTCAAGCCTTTCGAGGCTCATGCAGGTCTATTGCGGCGAGCCCACAACTTAACGTGATCTGACACCCAGTATTCCAAAGGGTACCGTAGATTAAAGCCAAGAATAAATTTAGCATTTGAAATTCGATGTATCTGCGTGGGCGAATTATGGTGGCAGTGTAGTTCTCTCGACTGAGGTTCAACGACGGCTGGACCCGAGATTGACAAGAAACTCGGAGTGATAAAAGACGGAAGCCCGATATCTATGCTCTCTTAATCCGATTATCAGGTCATGGGGTTATCCCGAAAAACCAAGCAGCGGAGAAGCAGGCCAAGACGACCGCACCCCAGTATGGACGCTTCCTCTCCCTCAAATAGCTGGTCTTCGGCTTCTTTCTGCTAAAATACATACCAGCGAACTCGCCTAAGTAAGTAATCGCTAGCCTTACTTGGAGCGGGGGTAGTAATCATATGAATACTGCTGCACTAGCAAGAAGCTATTTAAATTACCGGGGGCAGCTGATTACCTTCGGTTAATGATCGCAATGGGTGTGGCGCCCAAGCGTGAAATTCCACGCACAGGAGGGTCGAGCCCGAAGCCGATTCAGGCGTCATTCTCTACGTTCGGTCATGGAAATGAACGTTTGCTGTTGTACTGAATGGTTGGTCAACAGGGTGCACTGAAGCCTCAAACTAATTCGAGGCACAAGGAGTACCGGTTCAGCGTGTAAAGGCGAAACGCCATCTAGCCTCCCAATGGCTATTCTCGGTTTCACATCAAACACACCTTCAAGCATGAAACTTGACGTTTTCGCGCGAGTGGGAGGAATTGTGGTGACAGTCTATTTCTCTCTCTCACATTCGGGTTCGGCGAACACTGAAACCGGTAGCATTTCCATCTCTTTCCTTATCAACAACTGCTACTGGAAAAACACACGCTGAGTTGCATATGCATGCCACTGTATATGCGCAACATCTCAGTTAGCGGGCACCCCCTGAGTTCAGTGCGCCCTCCGGCGCGGGTCCCTTTGGCCCAAACTGTCACGAGACCGCCCGTCCCCTTAAGGGAAGTCTAATCCGAACCACGGATCAACCTCCGACTACCTATGACCCATGTGGGGATGCGCGAGCCCAAGGCTCGCATCATATCGTAGCATATTGTCAACCAGCGCCGCCATCGGACTCGGTGTCGGACGACAATGTGGGCAAGTTGGACGGCCGAAGCAATTGACGGAGGACGATTGGTTCGGAGATGTGTGAAAGCTAAGGGGCGCGTCTATTTCGCGTCAAGGACTTTCGGGCCGAGCGACTCTCGCGTTATGGTCAAGGCATTTCGGAACGATGATGGCGATGACGAGAGCCTTGATTAAGCAAAGAGTTTGGAAGGAACCTAGACGAGTGTAAGATGCAAAGTCCACCTTTGGGCCAATTGGAACTAAAGCCGTGCTTTGATGCAAGGGGCAAGCACCTAAGCAAGAAGGGTCGCCTGACCATAGAGAACTCGACGCATAAAAGGCAAAATGCACAAAGCGAATAGGGGCTTATGGGGGACGTCGACGAGTGGCCAAATTGAGAAATGAACGCCGTGGGCACCGAGATCGACTACGCGGATTGCGAGAGCTTGTCTATGCTCTTTGGCGGTCCTTGTAGATCTAGGATACGGGTTTCTCAATGCATGATTATTATTCTGGCATTTGTGACTCTGATGCGCGGTGGGCGAGGCTGGCGGCGGTTAAGGATTATTTTCGCCAGGGACATTGCGTGACTGGTATAAAAAGAGCCAAATTCCCCAACCCCTCCTTCACCTGATCACCTGTTCCCACCTCGTCTCAAAAGTTCGTCTCTCTCCTCCACCTCTTCTCGTCCGTCGTCGTCGCTGCTACTTGCATTGCTCCCTCTCCTTTTCTCCATCGCCGTTTGCATCCGTTCATCGGTCCATCTCGTCATCCAGTCAAGTTTCAAACCTCGCCGCCAAATTAGACTATTCCAACTACCACATCCATGGGACCCAACATCGCCATCGCTCCCAACGCCGTCTTCTACGACGAGCATAAGGCTCATCCACCAGTCAATGCTACTGCAGCTGAATATTACTCTCAGCACATCTACACCCGCGCAAGGACATACTCTAATGTACGTCGATGACACACCAATGCCGCGAGCCGTAACGACTCACTTTGCACACAAACCTCGCATTCTATTCTGCACAGACATCGTCCAAGCAGCGTCGCGCATTCCAACCACATGACTCTTCAAAGCCATCCCGTCGTCTCTCTCATGGTGCGTATAATTTCCTCCACTCTCCTGAATCGGGGTCTAGGCGCTATTGCCGCCTTACCCCATGGGTCCCCTACCCCGCCTGCGACAATTTACAACCTTCGCTTGTCCAACCACGTTCCCATCCCAGATAACAAACTGCCTGTAACGGTTCGATTAACTTTATCTTCTGGG
>WSTY01001424.1:0-10598 GCA_019633465.1 Tulasnella sp. 417
TGTCAAGAGCTTGGACTAGGACAAGGATACAAGGAGGAGCGACGAGCTCTGCAAGAACAATGGGCTTGGGTTTGGACTATGGTTAACAGAGAGAGATCACTAGGCGATCGTAATCACTCTAGCACGATGGTTGAAGAGACTATTGGATTGGAGTAGACAAGAGGCGGAATGAGGAACAAACCTCCTCATTCCTCTGACTATTTATATTTACACGAATGACCGTATTACATGAGGTAGATTAGTACAGTACATGCGGTTGAATGTGTAACGACGGCGTGTTATCCTTGAGGCGCTGACGCGTCTAGTGAGTGTGCGACTCCCATGAGGAGTCGATACGATCACCTGTGATCAAGGGCGAAACCTTGGGGTTGTGGGGAAGGCGTGGGAATGACTGTGGTTACAAGGGGTGTGGTGTTGACTCTTGTGGTGTCATGTGGTGAGGTCATCACATGCCCAGCCATACGCGAATCGTGGTAGAGTTGGAGGAGGGAGCGCTTGATGTCGTTGTCATTTGGTATGTAGATTCGCTCTTTTCGTCGCAAGATGCCGTCTTCCAATTTCCAATCTTCCATTTCCTTTTGCAGTTTAGCAGGGGCTGCGTCTGGATCAGCTTCGAAGTAGGCTAGGACGGAGGCGACCGCCGGGTCCACTCGGAGGAGCTCTTTGATGGTTTCCACTATTTCGAGATCGGTTGCCAGTTCGATGGTTTGCTCTTCCTCTTCTTCTTCCAGGGCACAGAGTTCCACGAATTTCGATGGTGGTAGGAGCGTCAGAGACGGTTCTTCTGCCCCCTCTTCAGGGTAGTGGTCCGGCCTTCGGGAGAGAGCGTCTGGTTTGCCACTTTTACTCCCTGGTCTGTAGGAGATCGTGAACTCGAATCGTGAAAGGTCCTGAAGCCAGCGGTGTTGTCGATGGTTTAGCGTTTGAGCCTTCTTGAAGTATTCCAGATTCTTGTGGTCTGTCAAGATTCGAGTTGGGAATTTTGCTCCTTCAAGGTAATGCCTCCAGTATTTGAGAGCTCTGATGATTGCAAGCATTTCTTTGTCGTAGATGTCGTATCGTCGTTCGGCTGGCGTCATTGATTTCGACATGTAGGCTACTGGGTGTGTCTTCCCGTCGTCCGCTGTTTGGGACAGGACTGCTCCATAAGCGTATCCTGATGCATCCGTTTCCAGTTTCGATTCCTTATTCGGGTTATGATGGACCAGTACCGGGGCTGAGATGAATCTCTCTTTTAGGGAGTCGAATGCTTGTTGACACTCCTCGTTCCAGTTCCAACTGACTTCTTTCCTAAGTAGGTTGGTTATTGGCTGGGAGAGTTTCGCGAAATCCTTGATGAATCGTCGGTAGAAGTTCGCGAATCCTAGGAAGGTTTGAATGTCTTTGACGTTTCTTGGAATTGGCCAGTCTCGTACTGCTTCCACTTTGTATTTGTCCATCGAAACTCCATCTTTGCTGACCCAGAGTCCTAAGTATTCCGTTTCTTCTACGAAGAACTTGCATTTCTTGGCGTTGCAGAACAGGTAGTTTTTTCTGAGTCTTTCCAGAACTTCCTTCAGCACTTCTAGATTGGCTTTCTTCCCTTTAGTGGCTACCATTATGTCATCGAGGTAGTCGATTACCGATTCGTCGAGCAGGTCGTGAAGGACATGGTTGATGAATCGTTGGAACACTGCTGGGGCGTTTTTGAGTCCGAACGGCATAACCGTCCACTTGAACAACCCGTACTTGGTTTTGAACGCTGTCTTCCACTCGTCTCCTTGGGCGATTCGGATGAGATGATAGCCGCTTTTTAGGTCAAGAGGCGAGAAACAGTCCTTCCCTGCGAGGAGATCGATCAGTTCCGCTCCCAATGGAATGGGTCCTTGGTCGGGTTTTGTGATGTTGTTTAGGGCGCGATAATCGATGACCAATCTCTTCTTTCCGTCTTTCTTGCCAACAAAGAAGCAGGGGGAGGCGACCGAGGATCGGGACTCTCGAATAAATCCGTTTTTTAACATTTCGTCCAACCAACGTTTCAGTTCCTCGTTCTCCGCTGGCGAGGATTGATACAATTTGCCCGGTTTGGGGAGTTGCGCTCCTGGAATAAATTCGATTTTGCAGTCGTATTCTCGGTGTGGTGGCAGTCCGGACGGATACTTGGGCTCTTGGAATACGTCGAGGAATTCGTGGAGCTCGGCCGGTACTAATTCCTCGACTGTTTTTTCGTCCGCAACGTGCTCCGCCGCTATCTTGGCTGAAATACTCGTTCCCGCAATAACATCTCCATCGACACTGGTGCCTGCGATATCGTCTTCGGTTGGGACTTCTGCATCTTCTTCCTCATTCCCCGTCTGGGCGAAGACGTCGGCTTGGGTGCAGAGGCACACGTTAGAACAGTAGGCATCGTGGAATGTGATTCTACCAGTCCTCCAGTCGATCACCGGGTTGTGTTGATGCAACCATGGTTTTCCTAGGATCACTGAGTGCGACCCGATATTGGCGACATCCATGGTAATGGTTTCTTCGTGATCTCCCATTCTTAATTTGGTTCTGACTTCTTGATCGATCGTTCCAAGCGGGTGTCCGTCAACTGCTACTGGATAGCGCGGGAATAATTTCTTTTGGGTAGGGATACGATTCTGGGTGACAAATGTTTGATTGATAAAGTTTGATGTGGCGCCTGAATCGATCATTGCTCTGGGTGAGGCCGTAACTTGTTCGTTCGTCATTTGAGTGGGCACGATGAGATGCGCGGCAGGATCCATAGGCATCATATTGGCATGGTTTATATTAGATACATGGGTGGTGCCTAACAAATGACGAAGAACTTCAGCACGACTTGGTACGGTCAATTCGCGCTGGGGGGAAAACCCGGTTGCCCGGCTTGGGTAGCTGTGTAGGCGGCGAGGAGTGCCGCGAAGGGGTTGTTGTTGACGGCGGCGATGGAGGGTGTGGGGTCTGAGATATCGACAAGGGGAGCGGGGTCCTTAGGCGTCTCCGTTCTCCTGAAGGGGTTCGTCGCGGCGATCGTTGAACGACGTGGAAGTTGATGAGCTGATGACTGGTGTCCTTCTTCTCCACAGTAGAAACAGAGACCTAACTTCCTTCGCCGTTCCTTCTCTGCTTGGGTGATCGGCCCTTTTTTGGAGGCGTCGATTTGGATTGGGACTGGTTGCGCGTGGGGGAAGGCGTTCGGCGCATTGGAAGGGGTGGAACTCGGTTGGGCCGAAGGAACTTTAGAGGGAGACGTCTTGGGCTTGACTGGTTGATGAGTCGTTTCCTCTTTCTTTTCTTGTTGCCGTGCCCAGTGCCGGTTGTCGATTTTGATGGACATATTGATCAGATCCGTCAGGGAGGTGGGTTCGTCGACCTTGGCCAATTCGTCCTTAACGTGGGCTTTGAGTCCCGTGTAGAAGGTATTCCTCAGCTGGTCGTCTCCTGTCCATCCCAGAATTGCCACTAGTTCTCTAAATTCGCTTGCGTAGACTGCGGTCGAGCCCGTTTGATGAAGTTTTTGCATTTTTAGGGCCGCCGTTCTCTTTTCGTCCGTGTCGTAAAAGGATTGCTCGAACTCCCTTTTAAAAGAGGCCCAAAGCGTGACCCGTGGTGTGTTGGCCCCGCCTAATACTTCTTGCAGGATTGGTTGTGCCCATCTGGCCGCTTTATCTTGCATTGACATAAGTGCGAATTGGATCTTGGTGCCTTGGTTATTGAACTGTGTTGGCTGAAGGATGAAATAGAGTTCGCAGGACTGAATGAATGATTTGGCCGCGGCTCCTCTTTCTCCCTTGAAGGGTTCCAGTTTCGGGGCCTTCACTGTTCCTCCTCCACTCGTTCCTTGGACGTTCACTTGTGGGGCGGCCACTGAGACCACTGGGGCTAGTACTGCGGTCGAGACTTGGGTTTGGAGACTAGTGTGACGCGCGTTTGCCGCGATTACTTCTGCTTCGGCTTTTCGTAGGTCATCTCCGAGAGTTTGTATGCTTTCGTACATGGTTTTGACAAGCGCTTTCAAGGCATCCTCGTCCATTGCACTGACGTCGGGGGCTGAGGAGCTCATTTCAGAAGTGGTTTTTGTTTAATTCGTATTCGTAGTTTTGGAGGAGGTCGTTGATTTGCACGTGTTGCACTGGGGTGGGTTCGTAGGGGATATAGAGTCCGTCGGTAGTATCGAGGGTAGCGTAGGGGAAGATGATTTGGGCAACCTTTTGGAGTCGCTCTTCGACGTTGGCTAGGTCAAGATAGTAGTAATATCGACCTTGGGTGGCTTCCTCAATTCGTTCTAGGATGGCTGGGGACGATGGACGGCTTCGGCGAGCGGTTTGTCGCGGTTTAGGGCTGGGTGCGGGGGTTGTGTTTTGTTTTCTGCCGAAGAGGATGTACTCGACTGCGGCTTCTTCGATGAAATTGATAAGGTCGAGCTTTTGTTGCGCTTTGAAAGCTTGGACCTTCTTGGCAAATCCTGGGGGGGTTACGTAACTGTTGGGTACTGGGATTTGGGATCGATAAACTGGCATTCACTGGGTGTTTTGGCGATTTCGTCGAGGGTCGGTCCACAGAACGGGAGACGTGGGTTGCGCGAGAGGTCGAGGGTTGTTCCAACGTTGGATGAAGTCGGCGTCTGGTTGGTTCTTGAGGTTATTGATGAACGAGGTTTGCTTTCAGCAGTCACACTTCTTTTTCTTGTGAGCGTTTTTGCCTCGTGGGCAGTTGATGGCAGAGTTCTGGGAGACGCAGTTGAGCTGGGCTATGGACGACGTGATGGGCAATGGGATAGAGCGGGTCGCTGATGGACGATTCCGCCTAATGTCAAGACTTGGGTACGAGGGTAGTAGCGAGGCGCTCTTCTTGGACGATGGTAAACAGAGAGAGATCACTAGGCGAGGTCCTCACACTAGCACGATGGTCGAAAGAGTATTTGGATTGTAGACGAGAGGCGGAATGAGGAACAACCCTCCTCATTCCGATGGGTTTATATAGACAAGGAAAGACTATTCTAGAATGTCCATGAATAAGCGAATGACGAATGTAACGAACGTTTGACATGAGGCTATCAGTCAGCGAATGTGTAATGACAGGTGTTAAACATGAGGCGCTGACGCGTCGAGCAGAACATGAGGTGCTGAGGGCGAAACGAGGGTGGCGTGGGAAGGTAGAGCGGAGATAAGGTGATACGACGGAGGAGGTCATCACACCCAAGAATTTTCTTCATGCTTCCCAGCAAGTCCCCCTTGAATCTCGTGGCCAATGGGTGACCATATTGTCCCAGCATTTTCTTTGGCTTCCACACACATATTGGGGTCTGCATCAATCCAAATCTATCATTCTCCTTTCCCATGGTACACTTGTAGTTGTCTTCAAGCAGTATTTCTTCATTTCTGATGTCTCCCCCACATTCACTCTCTAATTTCAAAGTACACAAACAACATCAATCTAATCACATATATCTGGCAGTGTCCTGCGCTCAATTTGTGTGATCTCACTGAACTACAACCTTCATTAGGAAACTCGCTTTTTCCATATACATATCATCCATGGCTGATCCATTGTAAGGTCGACTAGTTTATCTAATCTTCCTCACGTGATAGTATTACTAATCTAATCTAATCTTTTCGTTTCGTTGTCTCAAAGTCGCTAGTTTCACACCAGGTGAATTCAGTGGCTGTAAGACAGTTGATTAATGATGAATCCGGACAGTACAGACTACCCTACTCCCTATTTATACACAAAGCGGAATAGTTGTGCGGTCTGATAGAGTAAAGGAAGATTCAGAGAGAGACGAGAGAGAGAGAAGCTGAAACACTATATACGGTAATCGAGTAGGAGAAGGGATCCGTTCGCCGGCGAAAACAGGGCCAGTTCTCGCCTACGCAAGATCCTCATCGCTAGTCCTGTCAGGAAAAGGAAAGGTTAGCAACAGTCGAACGGACTAAGGAATCGGAACCTTCGCGATGAAGGCGAGCGTTTTCGGTGACGATAGCGTTAGGGTGATCGGGAGAGGACGGCGTTGCGAAAGAGTGGCTTGCAGCTGAGTCTGTAATCTGATATGCAGCGAGTCCACCTCCCACTTGAGCGAGTTGCAAAGTACCGCCAGGGCCGGCAACAAGCGGGATGTTATCGATTTTAGGGTAAGACGTTGGGGGTCGAGGGTGAAGGCCGTGAAGACCCAACAGCCGAGCGGCATAAGAGCGACGGAGACCAGACCTAGGGCAACCAGCGCCGTTGTAAGGTCCGGTAGACATGCCTTGAAGGACTGTGCGCTTGAGGAGGCGTCTTCTGAGGTCGTTGACGTTGAGGTCGGTGCGGTTTCTCTTCTCCGAGATCCAGTTGGCGATGCTGATAGAGGCTTTGTCTTCGGCCCAACCGTCATATCTGGACGGTTTCTGGAGGACTTTGTGGAAGGTCTTCCCTTCATCTTGGGCGACGAGGCGGTGTGCGCGGTAGGCATCGTAGTTGATGAAATCGACGATCTTGGAGTCGGTGAACTGAATATTCATGGAAACGTCGGATATCGTGATGGAAATAGATGGTGAGCGAGGCGGACTTGGTTTTGGTTTTGGCGAACTCCAAGCCGAAGTCCATCGCCTTTTTATATTCTCAAGACTCATCATTCCACACTCGAGTTGAACGACGTCGGGGGGTTCTTCTCTACCCTTCGGTAGTGAATCCACACCCGCTACTCCCATTGCCTCGCAATACGGTCTGAGGACATCGGCTCGAATGACGTCTTGGTACATCATCCAAGTAGTGTCACTAGTCCATGCGACTCGGAAGAGCGCATCCCTACCCTTTCCGAAGTGGCTAATTATCTTGTCAACCAAGTACTCTTTAGGAACTCGACCGAAGGCCGAGACCTGTTTTAGATCCCTTCCCGGGAATCTTCGGTCGTTGTTCGGAATATGAGGTCGCAATAACGAGGCGTGAAACACCGGGTGTACCCCTCGATTCTTTAATTCAGAAGGTAATTCTAACTTGAACGACACTCCTGGTGACTTTACCTTTTTAATTTTGTAAGGCCCAATATATCTCAGTACTAGCTTATGAGATTGTCCTTTTGGTAAATTTAAGTTTTCCGTACTGAGGTACACCAAGTCGCCCTCCGCGAATTCCGCTTGGCGTCGGCATTTGTTAGCGTAATGCATTTGGTATACTCTAGCTGCTATTACCGCGTCATGAGCAGTCATTATGGCTTCTTTCATCCGTAACGCGAATTCTCTAATGCCCGGATATTCGCTATCGTGGTCCCAGATCATAGGGCTGGGAGTTCGTCTGTAGTTCAGGAAGAAGGGCGAGAATCCGGTGGTTTCAGATCTCGCCGAGTTCATAGCGAATTCGATAGCTGGTAACTTAATCGCCCAATTTTTCTGATCGGGAGATATACACTGTCTAATCATTTGCACCATTGTTTTATTAGCGCATTCTGTTGCACCATCCGTTTGAGGATGATATGCCGTCGACATTTTTAATTCGACCCCAATTAATTTGTGTAAGTGTGACCAGAAGATACTCGTGAATAGTGTATCTCTGTCACTAATTATCCTTTCTGGTAATCCATATAATTTATATACCGAATCAAATACAACTTCAGCCACATGCTTCGCATGATACTTCTGGTTGGTGGGTACCAGGTGTACAAGACAGGTCAGGTGATCAATTATCACGCATATCATGGCAAACGTACCGTTTCGGTTCGTTGATGATGGTAACGGTCCCACGAAGTCAATCCCTATTGACTGCCAAGGTCTCTTAGCCATTTCTATCGTTTTAAGCAACCCGTAGGGTTTTGTGGTGCGTGCCATAATACTATTGCAGACTGAACAACTATCGCAGAATTTATTGACGTCTGCGATTATCCCTTTCCACCATACATGTTCCCTCAGGTACTGTATGGTCTTCTTAGCGCTCAAATGCACAAGGATAGTATGAGCGTACGTTATCATTATCTCTCGTAATTGTCGCTTTCCGACCATCATGTCCGGTATGCAAAGTCTTTTATCTGTACTATTTACTTTCAAGTATAGTAACCCGTTTTCATATTGAAAGTTACGATATTCGCTTGGCGAATTAATTATTAATTTAAATAATTTATCGTTCTTATAATTCTCTTTTATCTGCTCGTAAAGATTTATTCCTTCTGCGTTAGAAATTAACGTTGTGATTGGTTCGGTATCCGTTGGACTATCGGAATAATCTTCGGCGAGGGTATCCGTCACCCCCGGATTGTCACTACCGGAGCGATCTTCCCTTTCTACTGTGCTTTGTCCTAGCTCGTTGGGACAATTCGGCTCCACGTTGTTTTCATGTGGGGTTCGTTTTTCACTTTCTCGTGATTTCGTCGTCGGTCCAAGAGAGCTCTCACCCTCCAGGCCGAGCGCACCCTCTTTCCTCTTACGGAGTTTTAGTTTGATAGTCAAAGGCTTGTGAATCTCATCCTTCTTAGTTTCGGCAACGTTATCCAAACTTTTCCTTTTCCGTTCATAAAGCTTCTCGAAATCGTGGTCTTTCCTCTTAGAGGGTTTGACCGCACATCCTGATCGAGTAGTCGGCATTAACTCTGCCGGCACTACGTCAGTGGATGCATCAGGCATTTCGTCATGCTCACTGCCTTCGCTTGAGTCAGCGATAGAGTCATACTCGGCTATCTTGTTGCTGAGGGACCCCTTTCTTCCGAGGCAGTCTTACCTTTTGACGTATGGTCGGCCTTTGTTTCTACTTTGGCCTTCTTTCCTTTCCTCAAACCTCTTTCGTCATTTCGTTTGACCTCGACTGGCTTCACTGGCCTACTGGTTAATCCTAGCCGGTGAAACACCGCTGGACCGGTGTCTACTGTTTTGGGCTCTCCTGCCTTCAATTCGATTGCTCGCAGAGACACCAGGTTGTTTGTCTCCTGTAGTTCGCTAACAAATTCAGATCGAGATCTCACGGTTCCCGGTGCCTCATTGTCGTATATTCTCGACAAGGCGTCCGCGAATTTGTTCTCTGCTGCTGGTATATAGCCTATTTCGAAATCGTAGTTATTTAATTCTTCTACCCAGCGAGCTTGTCTGGGAGACAAGTTCTTTTGTTTCATTAGCTCCTTACGGGACTCGTGGTCGGTCAATATTCGGAATCGTCGTCCAATTATAAGAGGTTTGAACCTCTTTAACGATTCAACTATTCCTAATAATTCTCTTTCATGTGTTGGATAGTTCTGTTGTGCCGAATTGAATTTCCCGGACCATAGCACGATAATTCTCGCGGTCTTAATGTCTTCTCCTTGACTTAGGTGTCCCCCAGCACCGGTTAGACAAGCGTCACTTGTCACATTAATCGGTGGCGCTCCTTCACTTTCGTCTATGTTGGTTCGACACTTATCTCAATATTCTGATACTAGGCGCTTTACCTCTTCGAACGCTCTTTGCTCGATTGGTCCCCATTGGAACGCTCTTTTCAAGCCGGTAAGAGGTGTTAAAGCTGCCATCGGTATTCTCACATTCTTAACGCCATTAGCTAGGTACCCTACCACACCTAGGAATCCTAATAGAAGAGCTTTGCTCGTAGGCGTCTTCCATTTCTCAATCGCGTCCACTTTATTTGCATCCATTTTAATTCCTTGGTTGGTGATCACATGTCCGAGCAGAACCAACTCCCTTGCGAAGAAGTTCATCTTATCCCACGACAGATACAGCTTTTCTCGTCGCAGTATGTTTAGTACTATTCGAATGTGGTTTATGTGATCTTCTATAGTGTCAGAATAGATAAGGATATCGTCTAAATACACATCCATGAATACACCAATATACGGAGCGAATATATGGTTCATTAGCGCCTGGTACGTAGCCCCTCCATTGCAATCCCCTTGTTGCAATACGAGACTTTCCATAGTCCCATCAGGAGTGTTAAATAATGTTCGGTGTACGTGTTCTGGTATTATCCTTATTTGTTCGTATGCGTCCTTGCCGTCGATGAGGCTTCGGTACTTATGCTTCGCAGCGTTTCGGAGCATTTCTTCCATATCAGGAAGTGGCAACGAAAACTTTTTAGTATTAGCATTCTGCATGCGTTTATCTACGACAGTTATAATCCGTGGTTTTCCATCCAGACCTGGCTTTGGTTTATATAGAATCAGTAACGGCGACGCATTACTACCGGTACTAAGTCTCCACCTACCATTCCTAATATACTGATCTTTCTTCTCCCTCCATAGTGGTCTCATGGCGTCAGGACATCGCGAAGCTCTATACGAATATATTTTGTTTTCGTCAATTAAGGGTATTGTATGGTTCACCGCTCTGAACGGCGGCAGCGGGGATTTGGATATGTCTTTACATAGGTCCTTCGCTTCCTCGTGCAATTGTTTTCATAGCTTCTCTAATTGTCCTTCCAACATGTCCGCCGATTTCGAAGAAATCACGGCGACTTGTATTCCCTCTATAGGAGTAGATTTATTGCATCCGATCGCTAAGTGGGTCGGATTAAAACCCAGCGCGACCTTATGTTAATATAGGAACGGCGTCCCCAATATCATACCATAATTATTACAATTTATAACATCGAATCCATCAGCAAAATGGGTCCCTGATATAAGATGCTATAAAACGCTATAAAACGCTATAAGATGCTATACACTGGTATAT
>WSTY01001425.1:0-10589 GCA_019633465.1 Tulasnella sp. 417
GTGAGCCACGCGAGGATTTTGCGATTCGCGAGGCGCCCTAGGTGCAAGGAACAAAGTGTATTGGTTATGGTTACTTCGGATGGGAGCCTATCCCCTGGACTCGTCGAAGAGGTATTTCTGGGGTCTCGTAAGGAACAGGACCCGTAACACGGCAGCAAGCGAATCGGGCAAGACTGGTCTCCGTAGCACTGCTCTGTCGCCGTCCTAGAATCGTGGTAGTTAATCTGGCGCACTCAATAATGTGGCCAGGGTCGGGTCTGGGTTTGATTACATGTCCTGCATCGTGGGTAGTTGGCGTCTTTACGGACTCGGAAGGTTACGTCCATCGTTCGTTCCCTAATAGTACGGGCAATAGCTAAAATTACATGACTCTGGAGAAACTCTCCACATTATCGCACAATAAAGCTCCTTAGGGTTATCAGGTATTCAATGGGAGGCGCATAATCCGTCATCCGTGGCTTGTCAACTGGGTAGATGTCTATCCCGTCGAAGGTGGGATCTTTGAAATAATTTCCATCCATCAATTCCAGTGGAACCCCAATTCTACGTAGCTTTGCTGGCTCGGGTCCTGGATGTGTTCCAGATTGGCGCTTTTTTATGAGCCTACAAATTCTAGAGGGAATATTAACCAGAGAATCCTTCCTTATTACGCGTCCCCACCAGGTTGCGATTGGGTGTTCCCCGAAGCATTCGAGCTCCGTCAAGTGGGGGCACAGAAATTGATGGTCTTTATACTCCACCAATGTAGGAAGGAGCCAGTTAGCAAAGCCTACGTCGATCTTGAGCTGTTTGACCGAATCTAAACAGCGGAGGAGCTCCCGCCTTGTTGCCTTTTCTAAAATGCACCCTGCCACTCCGTTATTGACATCCCGGCCCCGGCAGAGCCTTACAGTTTCCACGATACCCGATCCTAACAACTCTCGAACCATAGCTAGGGCCGCGGAGCTGGCTATATAATGGCTTATCAGCAGGCTGAATGCTTCGCCGGGGAGAAAGCGGCCCGTTTCAGACCACATAAAGCGAACCAGGTGGAACCCAAGGCTTTCGACCGTGATATCCAACTGACCCCTTATAACGCCAAAATCCTCCTTTCTTCCGAGAGAGTGCATCAATTTTTTGAGAGCTGAATCGGGATCCTCGAGGGAGGCGGGTTGCATCGCATTGATGGTCAATTGCACAGAGCGGTCCAGCTCGAGGAAGCGCAGGATATCGGACTTGTATGGATCCCAGGACCCAGTCAACCGCACCACCTGCAAGCTAGAATGTTTCACTCGAGACCGAGGAGGGGTAGGTTTCTTCACTCCAGCTTTGTCAAAAGGGTTATCTGGGAAGTCGATGACAAGCACTATCAAGCCGGGATTCGCGTGAACCATTCGTAAAGGATCTACTCCCCAGCCGCTAAGAGAGCTGCTCTGTGAAAATAGTCTGAAAACCTGAAGCTTCGGGAAAGCAACAGGTTCGATTGTTTTGTCAGTCATGTCAATGTTGAGCGCATAGAGGCGTTCAGTTAAAGGCCCCAAGAGGGAGGGTAGCTTGTCCCGCGCTGAACGGTTCCCTGGATTAAGGAAGCATTCCAGGAGACAGTCGTGGTTGTATCTTTGAACGTATGGAATATTGTTCCTCTGCTCATTCACCACGATGAATCGGGTGAGATTCGGGGAGCTGTCAATGGCATCGCGCCATGCCTTGCAAACCAACCGTAATACGGCACAACGCTCGACAAAGGCGGTAAAAATCCAGCTTCGATCCCGGGGATGGTAGTGGTGACCGTCGAGAAAGACCCGATCATTTCGGCCGCGATCCCACCATGCCGACTCGAAAAGTATAATCTGGGCCACGATCTCTGGAGGCAGTCTACACACGAGCTGCTGTGAGTTGAGCAGGGCATGCATTCGGATCCTAATGCTGTGAGCCCAGCCTAAGGTGTCTTCGGCCCCGACCGTATCTTCATCCTGTGAGGACCCTGGTTCTAGGTCTCGTTTGAACCTTCAAGAGCGCCCATCAGCACTTATCACGCAAAAACACCGCGAATTCGGTCCTTACGTCGACGAATCTCTGGTGGATGTACCTAGGGTGGCCTCAAGTGAGATCTGTTGGGAAGTCACCAAGCTCTCCGCTCTCCGACGATCAAGTCGCTTCAATACATCTATAATGCGAGGTCGGAGGGCCGAGTTTTCTGCCCAGCACTGGCTAGCTTCATTCCATAATTGCAAATACGAAGTGCCGTCGAGTGCGGCCCGAGGCTCCTTAGGCGGCCGTTCTCCATTGAAGACTACACCAGTAATAATCGAGACTATTCCTGTGTGGCCGGAATACGGCTCTTTTCCGCTTAAAACCTTTTCACAGCGGCGTAGGTCAGCTGTTCGAACATATGCACTTCAGAAACTGGCACGGACCTCGTATACAGTGATGCCAAACGCGTACACATCACTTTCGAAGCTTCGCCTACAAGCGTTCTGCAGAAGTTCAGGACTTTGCCAAGGAATACTTCCCACTCCTCTCAAGGATGTCGAGGTACGGGACGTTACGTGTTTAGCTAGACCAAAGTCGCAGAGCATGACATGATCTCCCTTAGAGATGAGGACGTTGTTTCCTTTCAGGTCGCCATGAATGATACCGCACTGGTGTAAATACGCCAAGCCTTCAGCGATCTCGGCCACCTGACGGTCAGCTGTGAGCAACCCTAGCGCCAACTAGCAGAAAGGAAGAACACACCAATACCAAACGGTCCACGTCAGGTTTGCGCTTAAGAAATACAGGCAAAGATCCGTTTTCCGCGAATCCAGAGACAAAATATATCTCTTCGTCGATTCTCCATATTCCTAGGAAACGGAGGATGCGGGAGTGCTTCAGTGAGGCCCAGACCCTGGCTTCGATTTCAATCCGCTATCAAAGGCGAATGGTGAGCGAGAATCACAGCCGACAAAGCAAGGTAACCCACAGCTATTAAGCGCTCGTCGTAACTCCCCCTGGGCCTTTTGAGGGCAAGCTTGCCGGCCGTTGGGTGAGTCCCAGTCAGGAGATCACAAAAGGATCCTGACGTGTTAGCAGGGATTAGACTGTCGATGACGATATCCCTCTCCAGATTGCATTTAAAGACATGTAAAGGATCGGACATTTTCAAGTGTTGTGGCCGTTTTTGCTAGACTCGATGCTCGATAGAAAGGTTTGGGCCGGTGGTGGCGAATTCAAACAGACCTGACTGATACGAGGCTGTGTCTCGATTGTTCATAACCGCCTGGGCACGGAAGAGGGTCTGCTTGTTCTTGATTGTCCGTCCTTCTTAGGAAAGTGAGGCCGGTGCGACGATTCACACTCGTCATTTTAGTAGTTCCCCGACTCAGTCGTAGACAGGAGGGTTCTGTCAAGAAAATGATACCCGTTCCTGACACCAGGCACCAACTCCCGCGATCGCTTACGCAAGCCTCCACCCACTTGCACTCTCGCTTGCCAGCTCCCGTCGTTCACCTTGTGCCTTATCCGCCGCCTGAATTATATATTCTCGTCCGCAATTTACCGCTTTCTTCAACCTTTCCCTGGTATCCAGCCTGAAGCGTTCTTACACCCCGTCTGGTGTGCAAGCACTCACCCCCCCACCCCCAACCTGAGCTCTTCCATCATCGACCCTCAATGTTATTTCTCGCGGTACCTCTCAAGAGTTTGCAATGTAAATCCTGTCATGGTGTCTGGCAGGCAAACTCCTGCCCGCTTTCAGTGGTTCCCTGACAAGTCCAGTCCGGCGTTCGGGTTTGCCTGCCCTTGCTGCTTTAAGATCTTTGGTGTGATATTTGTGGTCGTTTCATTTCGTTTCCCACCTTAGTCATCTTTTTCTATTTCCCTCTGTTAACTCGAGTTTTTTTTCTTTTTTTTCTTTTTTCTTTTTACATTGTTCGGGAGGACTCGTGGTGACTCATATGATTGCTACAATCGAGCTCGAAAAACTGTCCCGTGACGAACACTCCAGCATGACTGAGGCTTTGATCGACAGGTATTGTATCATCTCGACTCTTGTACTCGTGATCGCCGACTTCCTGTCTTGGCCGCATCGTGAGTTCCAGAAGAAAGACGCTTTGTCTGAAACCCTCTTCACCCCACCGCCCCCGAAGCCACATGTAGCGGGGGCGAAGAAAACTGAAGAAGCAGCGAAGCATGGGTATAGAGGAGATACATGATGGCATCGAAATGATTTATTACGTACACCGTTGCGCCTCTTCCTGTTGGTTTGCACCAGTCTCCATTGTACAAAAAATTCTTGTATGACCCTCGTTGACTGATATTTGTCTTTTGTTGATGGGCCTCCGGTTTCCGATCTCTGTATGAGTCGGGGACTGCCACGCCTGCGCCGCTACCGATGTTTATACTTGAATGGTAGCATGTCTCGGGAGTTAATCGAGTCCACTCGAGCAGCACGCCAATGCAGATATTCATAGAAACGTTGGTGTTCTACCATACCACCGCTACTTTTTGCTCTATCTTATCCGGCCCGCATTCTCCTTCATACCCGGGGTTAGACGGCATCCGTCTTTTGCACCGAACTGCGACCTGCGGCGCACTGCTGCCCTTGATCCCCCTCCCTTTCCTCTTCTACATGTCTTGAAAAGGCACGTATAAGCATCTCCCAATTTTCTTCTGTGTTCCATTATTTTCTTTCTGCTTGTTACTCGCGGACACGCTTTTTGTCTTTTCGGCTCCTTTTTGAACAAAAAGAAAAACCGTGTACTAGTCGTAACCCTTCCGACAGCCTTTGTAATTGTATGCATCTCCAATGTCTCTCCTATTTTCTTTCTGGCTTTTACCCTGCCTATTTCCCGTCGATGTTCGGCGTTAGGGTTCCTCTGTTCTCCTGTCCATATAGCAGCGTCTTTAGATATCGATAGTGAAATCGAGGACGTGTTGCCTGTGAACCCTGATTGCTCCCGAGTGGCGCGCACTGCTCAAAATGATCTTGATAATCGGGTGCGAGAACTGCGCACCCCCGGTCGTGGAGATGGGTAAGATTCGCCAGCATCTACGTTTGGGTTTCGGTGGTGGCTGAAATGTCTCCGACGAAACGCGTGCAAGGGGTGGAGTGGAAGGGATGATGATTTCGAAGTTCTTCTGCCAACTTCCAGCTCTGACGTTGTTCAATGGAGTGTAACTCAGGGAAACGGAGAAGTCTTGTGGCGCGGGAGATGAATCTAAGGGGGTTTGGCCCTAAACTGTGATTGAAACTGAAAGTCTCCCTGGGGAGATGACCTTTGGATCTCTTGCCTTTTTGGGGTAGTTGGTGGCGGGGAGAAGAATTCAGTCCCCGTAAACCCCCCTTTTTTTTCACTCCTTATGACGTAGATGTATTTTTCGTTCGACCTTCCTGTCCAGGAAGCAGTTTCGCAAAAACGTCCTACCCGAGGTTAGTGCTCGGAGCCTAGTGATAATCGATTATCAAGCTCTTTGTCAACTCAGCTCTGGGTCCCCTCACAGGCCTTTCGGCACGATAAGGCGATGATGATCAAAGAACGACAGACCCGCAGGTCGTTAGCATTCTTTCTCTTAATGATTTTGCCCCGCGGTATCCCGCAGACGGGTCGTCGCGCTGTTTTTGCGAGGGCGCGAGGTTAACTTTACGCATTAGTACGTCTGTTTAGCATGATAATGAGGAGGCTATGCCGGATTCGTTGTCGTTTCTATGGAGGAAACGCGGTATAAGACGTGGCGGGGTCGAGTCCTTAACTCAGGGTGTGTGGGTGACGGTTGGTGGTTGAGTAGGTTGGTGGCGGAAGGTGCTGGATGTTGCTCCAATGCTGATAAGCGAGGCTTCTCCTGCTGATAACTGGCGCTGGACTCGATCGGAAACAGTGAAGATTGCGCGATTCGCGAGACGCCCTAGGCGCAAGGAACAAAGTGTATCAGTTATGGTTACTTTGGGTGGGAGCCTATTCCTTGGGCTCGTCGAAGATGTATTTCTGGGGTCTGGTAAAGAACAGTACCCGCAAGACAGGCAGCGAGTCGGGCGTGACTGGTATTAGTAGCACTGCCCCATCGCCGTCCTAAATACTAAGTAGCAAACTATAGGGCAACTCGTGCTGAACCTAGCGGACTTAATCGGGACTGAATTCGTTTACATACCATGTGTGCTAGCTGAGCTCGTTAGCTACCGCACGACTTTGAAGGGCCGCATATATAGTTCCCGAATAGTATAGACGCTAGCTGAAAATGCATGAATACGAAGAAACGCTCCACATAACCACACAGAGGGCCCATTAGGTTTATCGGACATTCAAAGAGGCAGATGCATCCCAGACTTCAAATCGTGTATACTGGGTAGATATCTATTCCGTCGAAGACGGGATCGTTGAAATGATTTCCCTCCATCAATTCCGGGGGCACCCCAATCCTTCGTAGTTTTGCTGCTTCGTTTCCCGATGAGGTACTAGGTTGGCGCGTTTTAATGAGCTGGCGAATTCGGGAGGGAATGTTAACCAACGAATCCTTCCTTTTGATGCCTCCCCACCAGGTTCCGATTACTTCTTTCCCGAAAAATTCTAATTGTGTCAGGTTGGGGCACGGAAATTGGTCATATTGATACTCCACCAATATAGGGAGAATTAAGCTAGCGAAGGCCACGTCGATATTGAGCTGTTTGACCGAGTCTAGACGGAGGAGGAGCTCCCGCAATGTTGCTTTTTTGGAAATACAACCTGCCTCTCCGTAACCGACACCTCGGTCCCGGCCGAGCCTGACGGTTTCCACGATACCCGATTCCACCAATTCACGAATCGTATCGAGGGCTTCGGAGCTGGCTATATCATGGCTTTTCAGCAGGCTGAATGCTTGATCGGGCAGAAAGCAGCCCGTTTCGGACCACATGAAGCGAACCACGTGGAACCCAAGGCATTTAACCGTAATATCCAACTGACCCCTGATAACGCTGGAATATTCCTTTCTTCCAAGAGAGCGTATCACTCTTTTGAGAGCTGAATCGGGATCCTCGAGGCAGGCAGGCTGCACCGCATCGATGATCAACTGGACAGAACGGTCCAGCCCGAGGGAGCGCAGGATGTCGGACTTGTATGGATTCCAGTACCCGGTCAATTGCACTACCCGCAAGCCAGAATGTTCCACTTGCAAAGGAGGAGGGGTAGGTTTCTTCATTCCGGCTTTTTCAAAAGGGTTCTGTGGGAAGTCGATCACAAGCACCCTTAAGTCGGGATGCGCGCGAACCATTCGTAAGGGATCTACTCCCCAACCTTCGAGAGAGTAGTTCTGGGAGAATATTCTGAGAACCTGAAGCATTGGGAAAGTAGCAGGTTCGAGGGTCTTGTCGGTCATGTCAATGTTGAGCGCGTAGAGGCGTTCGGTCAAAGATCCCAAGAGGGAAGGTAGCTCGCCTCGCGTTAAACTGTCTCCTGGGATAATGAAACACTCCAGGAGGCTGCAGCTGTTGTAACTCCGAACATACTTAATATTGTTCCCCCATTCGTTCATCACGATGTAGCGAGTGAAAGCGGGGGTGCTGTCAATGACGTCGCGCCATGCCCTACAAAGCGCCCTTAACAGGGCACACCGCTTAAGAAAGGCGGTGAAAATCCAACTTCGATCTCGAGGATGGGGGTGATGTCCGTCTAGAAACACCCTATCATTGTGACCGCGATCTATCCATGCCGCCTCAAGCATAATGATCTCGGCAACAATTTTTGAAGGAAGTTTGCCCAAGGGCTGCTGTGAGTTGAGCAGGACGTTCATTCGGACGCGAATGCTATGAGCCCAGTTTAAAGTGTCTCGGGTGCCTACTCTATCCTCATCTTGAGAAGTCCCTGTTTCAAGTCCCCTTTGGAACCTTCAAGAGCGCATGTTAGAATTAATCACGCAACAGTACTTATAACCTCGTCCTTACGTCGACGGATCTCTAGCGGATGGATCCAGGGTGTTCTCAAGCGAGAACTGTCGAGAGGTCACCAACCTCTCCGCGCTCCGACGATCAAGCCGCTTCAACACATCGATGATGGGAGGACGGAGGGCTGAGTTCTCTGCCCAGCAGTTGCTAGCCTCATTCCAAATTTGCAAGTACGAAGTGCCGCAGGGGCCGACCTGAGGCTCCTTGGGCGGGCGCTCTCCGTTGAAGACTACACCAGTGATAATTGAGACTATTCCTGTGTGGTGAGAATATGGCTCTTTTCCACTCAAAACCTTCCCCAAACGGTGGAGGTTAGCTTCTGACGCATATATATTTGAGCATCTGGTACTGACCTCATATACAGTGACGCCAAAGGCGTATATATCACTCTCAAAGGTTCGCCTGCCAGCATTTTGCAGAAGTTCAGGACTTTGCCAAGGAATACTTCCCACCCCTCTCAAAGATGTCGAAGTATGGGACGTTACGTGCTTAGCTAGACCGAAGTCACAGAGCAGGACATGTTCTCCTCCTGATATGAGGACGTTGTTTCCTTTGAGGTCGCCATGAATGATACCGCATTGATGCAAATACGCCAAACCTTCAGCAATTTCGACAACCTGTCGACCAGTTGTGAGCAACCTTGGCGCCAACTAGCAGAGAAGAAGAACGCACCAGTTGTCGGCGGTTCACGTCAGGTCGACGCTCGAGGAACCCAGGCAAAGACCCATTTTCCGCAAATGCAGAGACAAAGTATATCTCTTCTTTGACCTTGTATATTCCTAGGAACTGGAGGATGCGGGGGTGCTTGAGTAAGGCCCAGACTCCAGCTTCAATCTCGACCCGCTACGGAAAAGGAACGTTGGCGTGAGTTAGAGGTGAAACAAGGGAACTCACAGTTATTAGCCGTTCGTCGTAGTCCCCCCTTGGTCTTTTGAGTGCAAGCTTGCCCGCAGTAGGGTGAGTTGCAGTGAGCAGGTCACAAAATGCTCCCGATGTGTTTGCGGGAATTAGACTATCAATGACGATGTCGCCCTCCAGATTGCATTTAAAGACATGTAAAGGATCAGACATTGTCGCCTCTATGCAGTCGTTTACGCCAGTGCAGTTGTTTGATGGAAAAGTCTGGGGTGGTGGTTGGGAGATGGACTAAATCTATATGAGGCTGTGTCTTGGTCGACTGAAGTGAGTCAACACCCGCCAGGCAAATATAGCTCTGGAATTTTCCCATCGTCTTTAGATGTCGGTTCATTGGCCCCTTCTCTCGTATACAGTACCTCGTGGTGTGCTACTGCTTGATCAAGCAAACTGAGGTCGATTGACATGTCCCGTGGCCGTATTTCTTGCGGCCTGCACGTGCGCACCCTTCCCATATCGGAAACGAACGCCCGTAATACGCAGCGCTGATCATTTTGGTAGCTCTAGTTTAGCTTTTGGCGATGGCTTTATGTCATTTTCCGACTAATGTTTGCACTGGGGGGAGAGCAACGACGGAGAAGATATGGGGAGAGCATGCAGCCTTCCCAATGTTATTTTCGATTCCTAAAAGCGACCACCATTGGCCAGAGGGCCCCCAAAAAAGCCAGCAAGTGTGTACATGGCGATAGGCTTTCGTCTTCGGCTGGCGTGGGTCGGGTCCCTGAGGCACTCCCTCGTTGCCGTCCCAGAACGGCCATAGGAATAGTTACCAACTGGCCAAGCGATCTTAATATCTAGGCAAAGGTTGGGGCTTAAGCTGCTCGGATACTCTGTGTGTTAACGGAATAGCGCGATCGCGTGCTTCGAGTGGGCACGCAGGTCATGCTTGAGTTGAAATTTCAAGGTTCCGAAGAAACGCTCTACATGACTTTTACGTCAGAAGGCTCCTCAAGGTGACTGGAGCGTCAATAAACGGGATACTGTTCATACATCTCTTTCGGCTAAGTAAATATCTATCCCCTCAAAGATGGGATCCTTGAAATGGTGGTTATCCACTAATCCGAATGGAACCCCAATTCTCTCTAACTTTGCTAGCCCGTTTCCCGAGGTCTTCCTAGATTGGCGCTGTTTAACGAGCTTGTCTATACCGGAAAAGATATCATCCCAGGGTCCCTTCCGTATGATTCTCCACCACCATGGCCGGGTTGATAAGCTTGACCTCCACCCGAAGAGTTCTAGATGTGCCAAATTGGGACACGGAAACTGGCCTCGATCAGTCCCATTCCAAACAGGCATCGTCAAATCAAGGAGGAACGAGCTAGCAATATCTATATGGATAAGGAGACGTTTGACCGAACCTAGGGAACCTAGAAGCTCCTGCCTTTCTTTTTTCGTCGAAACACACGTCGTCCGAGTCCGAGTCAGTTCGAGCTCGAAATGTTCGTCCGTGTAGAGCGTCGCGGTCTCCACAATCCCTGACCTTGCCAGTGCCTGGATCATATACAGGGCCTCCGGGCTAGTTAGATGGGTGCTTATAAGTTCGCTAAACGCCTCGTTGGCCAGACAATGACCAGTTTTCGACCACGCAAAGCGAACCACGTGCCCCTGGTATTCGCGTCTGATATCCAATTGACCGCGAATCATCCCTGCAGGCGCCATCTGTCCGAGGGAGTATATCACACTTTTGAGAGTGGAATCGGGACCATGGAGACAACTGGTTTGCGGTAGACCGGACGGTCGTGGAAGAGTTCGTTTTCTACGCGACCTTCACTTGACCACACTTCGTCACTCCTACCCATAC
>WSTY01001426.1:0-10580 GCA_019633465.1 Tulasnella sp. 417
TTATCCAGCTTGGCTAAGGTACATACGCTAAACTGTCCTCCCATACGCGAGCCTGACATCTCATGTCAGACCTCCTTTTTATAGGTCTTGTGTAGAGGGGTAGATACCTACTAGCAAAATGTATTATCATTGTGATTTAATAGATATATTTTCGCATTCTAATTCGCTCTCTGGGCAAACATCCCGACTTTTGGCACCCCTGTAAAACTTTGCCCCTGACCGGAATTTTGTGCTGGGTGCCAAAACCCGGGGTGATCCTTATGCAAACCACTGGGTTTCCCTTATGCAAAGTTCCGGGTTTTTCGGAGCAAAGTGCCGGGTGGTGGGTACACAGTGAGGGCAAAACGAGGGATGGAGTTAGATGATCGTAGAAGCAAGAAGCCTGGATGAAGGTATGGAGAAGGGGAAGAAATAATCGTTCTACGACTGGAAGGTCTGCGCTGGTGGACGTGGAGATGGGGGGCGTTAAGGCAGGGTGGGGAAGGAAACTGGTGAGGAGCTCTTCAGCCTGACCCATTTTTTTCATCCAATCGTCAGCCTAAACACAGTGTAGAGTCTTGAGATTCCTCGAATGTCGCCATCTCGGTTCGTTCGTGCGGCGGAGCCGCCGCCCCCGGAGAGAGAACGCTTTCACGGGAGATTCCACCATAGCTCCTTCCGTAACCATCTCGGCATTGTTCAGAACGGGAGGACCCGGCTTTGAACGGTTCCGTACTCTCGCGGTGGCAGCATTGGCGTCCATAGCAGCGACAGCCGCATCCCAGGTCGCCTTCCGACTCGGCTCGACGTTGACCAAGACCAGCTCTTTCCTTCCAGGCGATTATCCAGGGTCCTGAACCGGTTATCTCGGCAAGTCCCGGCTAGCGCTGGGCCAACTTCTTCGCACCGGTCCTTGACTGCCTTACCGCCGTTGCGCGGTCAAAACTGGTGGTGCCGGAGCTGCGGCCCTTTCAACGGGCACAATCTTCACTGTGGTGGAGCTGACCATGGGCATCTTGAGCTATGCGCTGGGAAGTACAAGCGTCGTGGCCGATGTTTTGGTTTCTCTCCAGGGGGATTTAGGCCTCTCATCCGAGAAGGTCGGGGCAGGCGCTCGCGAGAGGGCGTGTGGTGGTCTTGCAACGTGAAAGGACTCCGGATGTCCATGGGACGTTAAAAATCGTGCATCTGTCCAATGCGTATTGCGTTCGCTCTCAGCAGTGGCCCATTTATTTGATGCTTGATACTGGTCGGAGAAGCTAAGGAGGGGGAGGAGAAACGGGTTAGGCTCTTTGAGACTTGTTGCGAAGTGAGCCAATACGCACTTCCTCCCTTTCGGCTCTTCCCCACGATGGATGCGCTAAATGAGGACCTGTTTGGAGTCAAGGGTTTACGTTTGAGAGCGCTGGGAACCGGAGACGGGGCGGCTTCCTTATGGGTGGCAGACAGCCCGTGCGGCGTTTCTCGACTACGACGAAGGCACCGTGCGTGAGCTCGCCCGCTCGCCTTACATAATCCCGTTACCAATCCCAGCTCCACATCTGGCCCGACTGTTGTGGTTGACATAAGACGTGGTTCGGGTCCGACATTGGTGCCGCGGCAGCGTCGGACTAGTCTATGGTTCTCCAGCCCGGCCACCGCGAGATGGCAAACGTTGCGCAGCCCAAGCATGATAACGCATGTCAAGCGGTTGAAGCATTCAGGACTGCTCTGAGAAGACTGGCGGTGAAGGTGACTTCTTTAGGCTCAGAATGGGAAATGACGGGATGCGTTGGGCAGCTTGCGGCGGCTTGGACATGTGAAGATGTTCCGAAATGAGTTGGGTCGTGAAGGCATTGGGGTGGTCATAGTAAGAGGGGAGAAGGCGGGGTCGCCGTTGACCGCAGCTGCAGTATTCTCCGGTATGTAGTCATGGACCATGAGAGTTGGGTCTTGGCTGTGTTCGGCGGGGTGGACGAGTGGCTCATGGATCGGAGACGGTCAGCATTGAAATTCGCATTATGGTTGTGTGCAAATCCGTGAGCGTAAAGAGACAAGTGAAGGGAGGGAGGCAGACCTAAAAAGAGGCCCCCTGACTATGTGTGTGGTATTTGCGTCCATAGTCTGGTCTCGGGTACGGCGGGCGATCAAGTGGCGGGGGGGAGGGGATGGGGAGGATGACAGCGCATGGACAACCAACCGTCGATCCACCTTGGCGTTCCTGGAAAGAGAACAGCCCGCTTCGGAACTCAGGATCTATGGACAAGAAGACTTGTACGTTCCTGTCCCAGTGTTTGTGCCCGAAGTTATGGAGAGGAGAAAGTCTCGTGGCCGAATAGACTTCGGGACACGCGCACGTGACTCCGGAATCCAGGCTAGACGTGAAGCGAGATTCGGTCACTCAGTCGTGTACATATGGGGCCGAAGTCCAGGTTCTTCGACGAGCTGGTGCGCACTACTGAGAAACGAGACAACACCACCCATGAGCCTTACCGACTCTCAATCAGGACAGCCCCATCGAAATGCCTGAAATGTCATGTGACACTAGGACCTTCCGGAAGGTCTGGCTCATGGGACGTAACTTACCACTTTATGAACTTCCCTCTTACTTTCCTATTCAGTCACTGCCCGGAATATGAACAGCATCTTCCAAACAGAGATCCCAAGCCAATGGGTGAATGGTTCTCCCTCATCACCTGCCCTTAAGTTCGACGATTACTGGAGCTATTGCCAGGGTTCCTCCGCACTCTCTAGCAATGTTTGAATTTGCTTTTGGGGGCTCGTACTACATCTTATACTCGATAGCGTCATTAATCATGAAACAAACGGTGCCGTGATGGGCGGCAGCTCTGCACGTGGTTGGTTACCTCCCTGGCTTAGGACACTGGACTCCCGAAACCCCATTCCATGTTTAGGTGTACTCTGAAAAGACCACTAGTATTGTTCTATAGCTGTAGCGCCGTTTGACTCACAACAGTGACTAGGGGCATTGGGGTGCGCTGTTCGGGCGCTCGAAGCATGGATGACCTTAGACGCTCCTTCCCAGTCTAGCTCCTGGTTTGTTCGTGGACGGAGCACCAACGCCATACACATGAACATAATTGAAAATACCGCATGCTACGTTTAATAGTACATTAGGCCTATTTCAACAAGGGGTCGTCTCCGATGTTGGCCTCTGGGGCAGACTCTGGGGCATCATCTGCAAGCGTCTCGCGAAGAGTCGCAGCAGTCTCCCGCGCATCGGAGGCTCGCCCAGAGTCTCCGAGTTCCTCAAAGATTCCGGAAGCGTTCGTAAAGAGAGAGATGGCTTCGCTGAAATGACCCTGCTCCTGATTGTGTTGCGCAAGGCTCAGTAGAGTTTCCGCTCTCCAATATTTATCGTCAATCTCGATGAAAATTTGCAAGGCTTCTGAGTAGAGCTCGGCTACATCATTGTTCTCTTGGAGAGCCCTATGCGATTCGGCAAGACCCCACAGGGCCATGCCTCTGCCTTGTCTATTCCCAGTGACGGTGAATATCTTGAGGGACTCCGAATAGAGCTTGCGGGCGGCGATTTGCTCTTGTTGGAACTGATGCGTTTGGGCGAGCTCCCATTTGGCTACAGCTTCGTTTCTCCGATCACCGAAGCCAGAAAAAAGATGCTGAGCTTCCGAGTAGAGGGTGGTGGATTTAGGGTATTCTTGCTGTAATTGATGGACCTTGGCGAGATTGCACAGGGTTACCGCTTTCTCCCTCCGATCACCGACGTCGGTATAGATCTGCAGAGCTTCCGAGAAGAGGTCGATGGCCTCGCTGTATTCATATTGCTCCCGATGTACCTCTGCGAGACTCGATAACATAACGGCTTTCACCCTGTTATCACCGACGTCGGTAAAAATGGCCAGAGCCTCCGAGAAGAGATTGCGGGCCTCCCTATATTCTGATCGAGATCGATGAACCTCACCAAGGCCCCATAGTGTACTGGCTCTTTCTCGCCTGTTACCGTTGTCGGTATGGATTTGCAGGGCTTCCGAGTAGAGTCTGACCGCCTCGTCGCAATCTCCCTGAAGCCAATACGCCGTGGCGAGACCCCATAGGGTGTTGGCTCTGTCCGCCTCGGGGCCGTTCTCGGTATAGATTTTCAGGGCTTCCGAATAGAGCTTGGTGGCCTCGGCGAGCTCGTTCCGGAAGCGGTGTACATCAGCGAGATTGAACAATGTTTCTGCCCGTCCATTTGGATCATTATGATCTGTGTAGATATCCAATGCCTCGCCGAAGCAGCTTAGGGCATTGAAATAATCGCTTTGCTGCCTATACATAGTCCCAAGTTCGTTGATCAGTCGAGCCCGACGAAGTTGGGAAGCCACTTCATCCATGGTTCCAGTCGTCGCTGGAACAATCATCGGCTGCATCGCGTACGGAAGTGGTCAACGAAGCCGGCAAAAAACAGAAGACCTCAGAAAGGGATGACTGACCATCCAGGATATCGACTTCCGGCATTCCTCTGCGGAAGGGCGGTTTTCTGGATTGATGCTCCAACACTGCACCATTAAGGAACAAAGTGCTCGAATCAGCGACATGCGAGCATCTTCGGTGACCGACGGCAGGTGGCCCTGAATGACGCGCTTGATAATGATGGTGTCTTTTTTAACATCATGAAAGGGAACGGTATTTGTCATAACCTGTTTTGATGCCGGCTTGTAAGTCTCGATGGATCAGCAACGCTTGAAGCCAGGTGTACCTCGTACGCGATCCACCCCAACGCCCAGACATCGCTCCGAAGACATGGCTTCTCGTCCTGTAGGAGCTCTGGAGCAGCCCAGCGAAGAGTATAGCTGCTACCTGTGAGGCTTAGGGTACTGGCGGTGGCGCTGAAGAATGCCTCGAGCGTGATGTGTTCTTCGCCTGTTGCGGGATGAGGCACTGGTCGCGGTTCATGGTCTTTGTCTTTCGGCTGCACGCCCCCGTGGTCATCTCCTAAACGCCGGGCGGATCCGAAGTCGGTGATTAAAGCACAACATTCCGAGTTTACCAAAACGTTAAGCTGGAAAGCCACCAACTTAGCACAATAAAGAAGCGGGCCCGACGGTGTTGCGAGATGACAACGTACCGATTTGAGGTCGCCGTGATAAATGGGCGGTGCCCGGCTATGCAGATACTCCAAGCCCAACGTCACGTCGTTAATCTGGAGCAATATTGTTTAGATGTGGATCAAAAGTTGATATTTTGATCGTACCAGCGAGATCCGCTCCGGAATCTCCCACTCTCCCGTGGCTAGAAAGTCTCTCAAGTTCCCATGTTCTTCCCAGAGAAAAATTAACCACACTTTCTGTGTGGAGAGATCCTCGACGAATCCTTCGAGTTGGACGATGTTTGTGTGAGACAGCTCCACTAAGAACTCCGACTCCCTCAGTGCCAACTATCAGAGGTCAGTATTTCGATCGCGTGTTGACAACATGAGGTGACCTCACCCCGAGTACACGTTCGAAGTCCATATCTCCCTCTATCCTCATTTTCTTCACTGCTACAACCTGTTGGAATCGACGGACGGGTTAGTCGTTTATGCTTCGGGCCCAATAATCCGGCTCGTTTCCGACCTTATGCTGAGAAGTTTCGGATTTCTGCTCCTCCTTCGCCGGGTCGTTCCCAATGTCCCCTACGTGGCTGCTTGACTCCCCGTCCTTGCCT
The DNA here is from genome assembly GCA_019633465.1 of Tulasnella sp. 417. Taxonomy (NCBI): domain Eukaryota; kingdom Fungi; phylum Basidiomycota; class Agaricomycetes; order Cantharellales; family Tulasnellaceae; genus Tulasnella; species Tulasnella sp. 417. Next base: position 5,626 of record WSTY01001426.1, read on the forward strand.
TGCTCGTCGTCTTCAGACCCTCGGGTGGCGTTTTGGGATTGAGGACTGAGATTGATTGGGAAGTCCGAATGCTTGTCCACGGCATGCTCGAAAATCAAGGGTTCAGCTCCAATCGGTGAGATTTCAGTCGGGGGATGAGACTGCTGTTCTTGGTGGTGATCAGATCCTTCCCTGCTTTCGGCACTGTTTGCCTGACCGTTGCCACGGTCAAGTGTGCGACTGTCAGTCCCTGCATCCTTGTCCTGATGATTATCCCCCTGCCCTTGAATATCCTTTTGGGGTAGAGCATTGCGATCTCCGGATTCCGGGCCCTCGCGGGCGGAATGTCCCGAAGATTCTGGCCCGTCGTCGGCCTTTGGGGTGGAAGTTGGACGGTTAACCCGCTTCTCATGAGTATCAAACTTTTTTCCTGTATCATCTTCACCGTGGTCTTCGCCTTCATCCGTGGTGCGGCGGTCTGACTCTTTGTCTTTGCCCTGCTGGTCGTCTTTCCGCTCTTGGGTATCGCTTCGGGGTTGAGGATTGCCAGCGTCTGGATCGCGATGTTCGTCCGCGGTAGGTGCGGACTCGTTTCCAAGTTCATTGACGCTGGGGGAGGGAGCCAAGAATGCTCGCGAAACCGTCGCAAACCCTCCACGAAACTCGCGAGTGTCGTCAGGGAATTCGATCAATGAAGGATCGATTCGCCACACTTCAAGCTTTTTGAGCTTGTTCCGCTATGACGAAAAGCATTGCGGTGAGTCAGTAACGCAACTAGCATGCGAGATACTGTCGGAACGAACTAATTTGGAGTTGTGCAGGAACGCACTGGGGGAATCCCCCTGGCCTGAGTCAGACATCTTCGGGGGGTCAGCATCTTGGTTGCGGTCCTTAAATTCTTGCATCTGAATTAGCGGGCTTCCGCAGTGTTTTCGGAACGTGTAGAGAGATTAAGCGAAAATAGCGTCCGTTGGAGGTTCAGAAGCGGTCGAATATAAGAGCTTCCTCGAGTGAAGTGATAGGAGTGACTTTTACTGTGGGATATTGTCCCAAGTCAAGTTGAGGCCCTATCGCACATGCCAACACCCCCACCCGCACTTGATGGTATCAACCACACCTATGTGGCTCACAGTCTGGTGTACACAATCCAATCTAGTGCTCAGTCTATTCCTTCAGCAGAACGTAGGTTGTCTCGCCTCTAGTCACCTAGTGGCCGTCGACCTCCGTTAGTTGAGTTAAAATACAAGATGCACTCTTCCTCTGAAAACTCAATTGGAACCGACGGATTCTCACATCGTTGAACTTGAACCAACACGAGGTTTCTGACTAAACTCAGATCCTCTCCCGCTCACTACCCCTTCATCTCAAAAGAAATAGCCCTTGATTGATTTCGTACAGGAGAACAAAATGAAAATGAATTGACATTCGTTATCACTAAGTACGAAACTGATGATAAAATATGAGAGAATAGAACCAGATTTCGGTTGTCAGTTGGCGAGAGGGAGTGAGCGCATCTTAGACCAGAGCTGGGGACAGCGATAAGTCGTAGAAACGAGCTCCTTCTCTAACCATCTCGACGTTGTTCAAAACGGGAGGACTCGGCTTCGAACGGTTCCTCATTCTCGCTTTGGCAGCATTGGCGTCCATAGTAGCGACAGCCGCATCCAAGGTCACCTTCGACTCACCTCGACATTGACCCACACCCGTTCTTTGGTCTCGCGTGATTCTCCAGCAGGGTCCTGGACTGATTGTCTCGACAAGTTCTGTCCAATGGTGCTCCAACTTCTTCGCACCGGCGTGGTGCTTGACTGCCTTGCCGCGGTTGCGTGGTCGGAGCAGGTGATGCGGGCGGTACGATCCTTTCGCCAGGCGAGATCTTCACCGTCCTGGAGCTGCCCACTAGCGTCTTGGGCTACCCACCGGGAGGTACAACCGCCGCGGTCGATGTGGTAGTTTCCATCCACGAAGCATTCGGCCTGTCATCTGGAAGAGGTTGGGGCAGATGCTCGCGAGAGGGTCTGGGGATCTTGCAACGTACAAGTACTCCGGATCTGGATGGAACGTTGAACAATCCCGCACCTGTCCAATCCGTACTGCATCCGCTCTCAAATATAGACCATTCAGTCGGCGCTTGATATTTGATCAGAGAAGGTAAAAAAGGCAGGGGAGAAAAGAGTCGGGCTCTGTGAGACTTGTCGCGAATTGGCCCAATCCGCCCTATGGAGTTCTTCTGTTTTGGTTCCTCCCTGCGATGCATGCACTAGCATCTATTTGGAACTAAAAGTACACGTTCCAGAGCGCTAAGAACCAGAGACGTGGCGGCTTCCTGCTGAGTAGCAGCCAGCCCGTAGCAAGGCGAAGGAGCCGTGACGAAATAGCCGGGGGAGTGCCATGTGCGTGAGCTCGCCCCCTCTCCTACTATGACACCCATTACTGGTCCCACCTCCAAATCTGGCCTGAACGTTGTGGCTGACATTAAGATGCGGTGAAGGCCAGTACAGTACCGCGACAGTGTCTGACTAGTGCAGGCTGGTCACCGAGAGATGGCAAGGCTTGCGCAGTCCGAGCCTGATCACGCGTGTCAAACGGTTGAAGCATTCAGAACTGTTCTGAGAAGACTGGTGGCGAAGGCGATTCCTTTAGGCCCAGGTGCTTGAACTGGGAACTGACGGGGTGTGTGAGGCTGCTCGGGCATACGTTGAGGCTGAGATGTTCCGAAACGACTCGGATCGCGATGACGTTAGGATGTTCATAGTAAGAGGATGGCAAGCGGGGTTGCCGTTGGCCGTAATTGCGGTATTCTTCCGTATGTACGTGATGGCTCATGAGCGCTGGGTCTTGGGGCGTGTTCGGCGGGGGTGGACTAGCGGTGCGCGGAGACGGTCCGCATCGAAATTTGTACTATGGTTGAGTGCGTAAAGAGACAGGTGAAGACAGAGCCGCAGACCTGGGAAACCAACCGTGTCTAATTGTGGGATATACATGCGTCCACAGTCTGGTTTGCAGTTGGGGTACGCCGGGGTGGGGGGGAATGCGGGGACGAGAGGTTTAAAGTGCACGGACAACGTTACAAACGGTCGATCAACCTTGGCGTTCCTGGCGAGAGAACAGCCGGGGCTTTGAAAACCAGAACCAACACATGTGTGTTCCTGCCCCGGTGTTTGTACCCCAAGGAATGGAGAGGATAAAGTATCGTGGCCGATAGACAAGCTGTTTGAGACGCGTGCACGTGACTCCACAGGAACTTTGACGGCTGGGTTGGAGGAGATGTGCAGCGAGGTTGATTCAGTGGCGTATCAATTATTTGACGGGCCGGTGAGAAACGAGACACTAGTAATACCGTTCGTCCGCACCCTAAGACTACCATTTCTCAGTGGGGATTGCCCCATAGAAATGGCATGTGACACGGTACCAGCACCTTCTGGAGGGTCTGGCTCACGGGACGGAACGTCGCACTTTGCCGAACCTCGCTCTTCCTTCGAATTTGCTCAGCTCGCTGCCCGGTATCTGAACTGGCAAACATTCCCGCTGAACGGGGGTCAGCCCATCCGTCGTCACTTCCTCCCGCTTCGACGATTCCTGAATCTATTGCCACGGTTCCTCCGCACTCTATCGCAATCGATCCGAATTTGCTTGTTCAGTCTGTACTGCACCCTATACTCGACAACGGCAGCGACCATGATACGAACGGTGCGGGAAAGGTGATAGGCAGACAGCTCTCCACCTGATTTGGTAACCTACACGACTTTGCACACTGGGTTCACGAAACCCCATTCAGTGTTTGCATGTATTCCGCAAAGCCAGAGGCATTCCTATGGTTGTGGCGGCGTTCGACTCGCAACCACGAGGTTGGCTGGGATGACTTGTCTCGGACCGCTCGAAGCATGGACTGGAATGTCGTTAGCGGCACCTTCCTACTATGGCCAACCTCCTGGTTGTCCGTGAACGCAGCACTAGCGCCATAAACGCGGTCATGATTGAGAATGGATCACTCTACTTTACTTTAACAGTACATTAGCCCTACTTCAACGTTATCTCTGCAGGTCTGCGGCATTATCCTCAAGCGCCTTGCGAAGATCTGCAACAATCTCCAACGCACGGGAGGCTTGCCTAGAGTCTCCCATTTCCTCAAGTACTTCGGAGGCATCCGTGAAGAGAGAGATGGCTTCGCTGAAATGACCCTGCTGCTCATTGGTTACTCCAAGGACCAGTAGAGTTTCTGCTCTCCAAAATCTATCGGCAAAGTCGGTGAAAATTTGCAAGGCTTCTGAGTAGAGCTCGGTGGCCTTGTTGTACTCGTGGAGGGCTCTATGCACTTCAGCAAGACCCCATAGGGCGTTGCCTCTGAATTGTCTATCCCCGATGTCGGTATATATCTGCAAGGATTCTGAATAGAGCTTGTGGGCAGTGCTATACTCTTGTTGGGACCGATGCAGTTCGGCGAGATACCATAAAGTGATGGCTTTCTCCCTCGGGTCACCGACCTCAGACCAAACCTGCAGAGCTTCCGATAGGAGGGCTATAGCTTGGAGGAAATTACCTTGAGATTGATGCACCTTGGCGAGACCGCTCAGGATGCAGCCTTTCTCCCTCTGATCACCAACCTCAGAAATAATCTGCAGAGCTTCCGAATAGAGGGCGATAGCTTTGGGGTAATCTTGTTGAAAGTGGTGCGCGTCGGCGAGACCTTGCAGGGCGAGGGCTGTCTCCCTTCGATCACCGACGTCGGTATAAATCTGCAGAGCTTCCGAGAAGAGGTTCATGGCGTCGCTGTATTGATTTTGCGCCCGATGCACCTGTGCGAGACTCCAAAGCGCAAGGGCTTTCTCTCTACTATCACCGACGTCGGTGAAGATCGCGACAGCTTCCGAGAAGAGGTTGCGGGCCTCGCTGTATTCGGACCGGAGCCGATGTACCTCGCCGAGACCCCAGAGTGCACTAGCTCTTTCTCGTTTGCTAACGAGATGGGTGTAGAT
>WSTY01001427.1:0-10579 GCA_019633465.1 Tulasnella sp. 417
ATTATTGAGTTTTCGTCCGTGCAGGTCCCTTAGCACTGACGTATCGCTTTCGCTCAGTGGGGTGTCTTGTTTGAAGGAAGCTGTTTCATCCATGCTGCAGTCCACCTGCAAATCCAGAGACGGGGAAAGGGTGGGCCAGTAGTGATTGCGTGCCCCTAGCATATATAGTCACGGCAGTGAGCGGCCTGGTCATCCTGCCGAAGCTTGGGCTGCTCGATCAGACCCAGAGTGAGATTGGGAAAGTCGGCTCCGGAGGGGTTTAAGGAGGTAAATTGTCCGCAAAGTTTGATCCGATCGGTTATGCCCGTCCGTCCGTCAGCCCAGGATTCCAAGCCCCAGACTGACCTGAGAGTGATCGGGAGACTCGTTCTATAGCTAAATGAGGCAAACTATGGACTGAATCGATTTGCTGAGAAGAGCAGGAACCCTGTAAATGTATGGTGCCTGCTTCATGTCCGCCCGGCCTCACGATGACGTCAGCCAGAGACTTTCGTTTACGTATAGCAGCCGAACACGCCTTATCAGTTCAGTCTCTCATATGAGACACGCAATTTGTCATACTACTGAGACAGACATTAAAATTATATTACACGCCGCCGCGACGGGCTGTTCAAAACTATGCCAAAATCCACTCGAACCTAATTCCCTTTCACTGCCCAAACAACGATCCACTGTGAAATAGTGCCTACGTGTCAACAATCATTGCCAGCAGTGGGCTACGTCCAGCAGGGCGGGGATAGTGGACATTCTATGGTCCTCACCTTAAGGAAATTTACTACTCTGCAGCTCTCGATCTCATCCAGCGCCATTTCGGTTAGACGGTTGACGTATCCTGCATCGTACCCTGAAGCCAGCAACAGAGCTTGCAGGGCTTTAGGAACCTTGAGTGCCGACTGATGCATCAGTCGACCAGCATTCCGCTCGGTTTCTGAAATTCAAGGAAGTTCATAGTGCGTTGACTAAACTGCCCTTCGAGGAGACTCACCATTGCCGCTCTCATATGGGCCGCAGGGAAGGAAGAAAGTAGTTCCTGCAATGGCGTTCCATGGGTCCCCAGTGGTCGCCTTTAGGATCTCCTCTACCCTTTTCAGATCGGAGAAGCCCGGGTTTCTTTTCTAATCAAGTCAGGTGTCGAGCTGGACTGTTCTCCCCTTGAAAAGAGGCAGCTCACCCTTGTTGCTTCGAGATACGCCATCGTCACTTCTTGTGCCCAGCAGAAATCCTAAATTCCGCTCTATTAATACCCACAATCTCTCCGTAGCCGAAATTGCGTACCGGATCCCCTTCTTTCTGAGGGCCGTACTTGACCTTGTCCTTGTCATACAGACCTATCTCTCCCTCAACTGATATGAATATTCCCTGAGGGTTCAGTACCTCAGCAATATCCGTACACAATGACGCGTAATCTTTGATTCCTTGAAGAACTGATCTAGCGTGGATAATGTCGAATCGTCCGTACTGCTTCAACCCTGAACTCGCGTCTCCCGTCTCGAAACGACAGTTCGGTGGAGGTGTGCTGAAGCAGTATAGGTCAATCTACTCCCCTTCATATATGAATAGCAACCTCCGAAACTCACGATAAATGGTTAAACGGAGCTAGATCTAGCCCCACGACTTCAGCATTAGGGTATTTGATGGCAACGTCAATAACCCAAGCCCCGGACCCCGTCCCAATGTCCAGAACTCTCGGTTTGTACCCCTCGGAGCTCTGTGAAAGGATTTCATCTGCCCCAGACCCCGCAGGGAAGAGCCCTCCCAACATGGTGGTCACCGCTTGATGCTGGGCATCCAGCCTTCTGTGTTCGACCCCGTCCGCTACGTCCCCAGAGAATGGCTTTCCTCTCAGCTCAGGAAGAAGTTGCCGCGTTGGAGGGATCCTCACCTGGAAGCATATATCTCTATTATTTATTTATTTTAGAAATCTCATCACTCAGCCTCCCGACGGGGACGAACTCACCTCGGTCGTGGTATTAAACAGACGTCCGCCGACCTCTCGCAGATTCGAGGGCTTGTCGCTCGTATCCATTCTTGGGTTGTGAGTCTTCGCAATTAGAGCTTTATCCACAGCGGTTTATTTATTTTTCTGGACCGTCGCGGATGCGGGAAGGGGACAGGATGATCGATGAGTCCACTTTGCGATGCGGGATAAGATTAGAAATAGGCCAAGAGCCGACTTTCTCAGGAGCACATCCGGTTCTCTGCGGCATATTGCGCTCTAGACATTTATGAAATATTAGAGTGACCCTGGGAGTCTCTCTAGAAACCACCTAGATCTTCCATATTTCTGAGACACCGAGTCTCAGGGACGACTTCATGATCAGATCGTACTGCAGGAAAATCGTTCACCCCCCACCTCTAAAGCTGCAGTGGCAATGCACGTGCAATATGGAAAATCTGCTCAAGCTTCATCCGCCCTCCGACAACGAAGGGGGCGCTCTCACAAAACCCAGCTATTCGCGTCTTTACCCGCTGCTTCGCCGAGTAGGACCTTCCACCATGCAACGACAAACAACAGGGATAACAGAGTTGCATACAGAGAATGGTTTCGATTACGATGGGGTTGCTGACGATCACTCCAGGCCCAATTGACGTTAGAAATTCTTCAGGTAACCTAATCCTTGGGCTCTTTGCTTTTCACGGCGCAAACAACAATCCACTGAAAACTCAGAGGCCAGGAGTGAGACATCGTCCATTCGGTGAATGCGCGGGTGCACCCAATTCTCCGGCAAACGAAGAGAATCCAGGCTCCTCACCTTCATCCAGTTCATAACTCGGCAGCTCTCTATCTCGTCTAGGGCCATCTCCGTCAGGTTTTTTACATACCCGGGGTCATATCCCGATGCTAAGAATAATGCTTGAAGTCCCTTCGGTACCTTGAGCACTGACTGGTGCATCAGGTCACCGGCGACGCGCTCATTCTCTGAGTTACGGGGTGTAATGGTGAGTGGCAGTCTCTCAAGGCACCTATGAATCAATGTTGAAGCCTCACCATCACCGGTCTCACACGGCCCACAGGGAAGGAAGAAGGTATCGCGTTCGACAGTTTCCCAACGTTCAAGCCCCTGGTTCGTCTTCAGAATATCCGATACCTTGGATAGATTAGGGAAGCTTGGATTCCTTTTCTGTCCAAGTAAGGCGTATCGTCTGGTTTCATTGAACCCATTCTGCGTGGATTGCAACTTACGGTGGTAGCCTCTTGATATGCCGCTGTCAACTCTTGTGTCCAAGAGAAATCCTAAAGCCTCACATAATAGTAAAGTGCTCCGTGTTTCCATAGACTCTTAAGATCACATACCGGGTCACCGGCTTTTTGAGGGCCGTATTTTACCTTATTTTTGTCATAAAGTCCCGTTTCCGCCTCGATCGATACGAACACCCCTTGGGGGCTCAAAACCCCCGCTATTTCTTTAAAAAGCGCCGGATAATCTTTGACTCCCTGTAAAATTGCTCGGGCGTGGACAATGTCAAATTGCCCGTACTGCTTCAGTCCAATGGTAGCATCCCCTTGCTCAAAACGGCAATTTGGAGGCGGGACCCTTGAGATACATATAAGAAGGAGCCTCGGAGTCTCTTATGCTTGATAAAAGGCTTACGTCCCAGGGTTCACGGGAGCCAAATCCAGTCCAAGCACTTCAGCACCCGTATACTTGGTCGCAACATCGATTGCCCAAGCCCCGGACCCAGTCCCAAGATCCAAAACCCGAGGTTTGTGACCATCTAAATCTTGGCGTAAGATTTCCTTCACTCTCGACATTTTCGGAAGAAGTCCTCCAAGCATCGTAATCACCGCTTGATGCTGGACGTCGAGTCTCTTGTGTTCGACTCCATCCGCTGTTCGAAAGAAACCCTCACCCTTCAGGTCAAGCTTCATTACGCCACGATAAAGGTGCTAACCGGGTAGCATGTATCTCTAATTGGTGAGACATGCTTTAGCTTGGCTTCCCCTCTTATGCAGTGCAGTGTTAGTAGGCGTGCTTACATCGTTTGTCGCATTGAAAAGGCGTCCATCGACCTCCCGCAGATTCGAATGCGTCTCATTAAGATCCATTGGTGGGCGATGACGCTTCGAAAGTATAAGATTTTTATTGCCCCGCCTCTCGAGGGCGGATTTATGCTATTTTCTACTCCATGGGAATACAGAAGACAGGCGGGTTGATCGATAGGTTGTCGCTTGGTCGGATGCGGCATAAGATTTGGAAGGACCGTCGGACCTGAATTTGTCAAGAAAGCCCTCACACTTTAGTAGGACATATCGTTTTGTGCCCCTCAGATGTACTCTCGTGGGTAAACTAAAGGTTAAATCCCCCATGAGACTCGTAGACACTCCTTCTGTGACTTGCAGGCCCATGTCTGAGGAGCGACCCAACTCTAAAGAGCCAAATGTAATGTATCTAGACTCCATCTATGATATACCAAGGGCCGCCGTTCATCAGAGCTTCTATCTTGATGGATGAGGATTCATTGGGCATCAGACCGAAAGCCTTTCCAAGCACTAGAACCCTTTGTTACCTCAGTCTCGGCTCATATTAACTACAAAAGACTCTCAGACATTTATTTATACCCACGTTTGAGATAAGCGATCGAAAGCGCATGACCTCGGTCCCTTTCATTCAGATGGTGTGATTCTCTTCTTCACTGCCCAGAGCACATTCCACTGGTCCCAGCGGCGTATAATACTAGTCAGCTTTAGGATTCGTTACATAAAAAGGCTCGCTCCTACCTTGATCCAGAATTTGACTGTCCAGTTTGCGATCTCGTCCACCGCCTTTTCGGTCGAACGATCGACGTCCTCGGCATCGTATCCTGAGGCCAAAAGCAAAGCCCGTAGAAGTCTGGGCCCATTTTGAATAGAGTTGTGCATAAGATCCCCAGCAATTCGCTCCTCATCTATGTCAGTCACGGCGTCAGTGGTTGATGGGGAGCTTGAATTCGGGCAACGTACTGCTAGCATTTTCAATGGGTCCACCAGGAATGAGGAAAGACGTCCTTTTGACCGCCTCCCAAGGATCTCCGGGGACATCCTTCACAATTTGCGGTACTTCTGGCAGCAGTGCAAAGCTTGGGTTACGCTTCTAAGCTCTCCCAATACCGGGCTGTCAACATCCCACAAGATAATGCCAGACCATCACTCACCTTGGTAGCTTCGTTATACAACAGAGTCATCTTGTGAGACCAACAGAAGTTCTTGAAGAAAGTAATTATGAGCATACACCACTCGGGTGGTGTCACGGGCTTACTGGGGCGCCTTCTTGTTGGATCCCAAATGGGACCCTGTTCTCGTCGTACATGCCGATCTCCGCTTCCAGCGTCAGGAAGACACCCCCAGGGCTAAGGACCTCAGAAACGTCTTTGAATAGTGCGGCATAGTCCTTAACTCCTTGCAAAATGGCTCGAGAGTGAACAACGTCGAATCGGCCATATGATTTCAACCCAGCGCTCGCGTCGCCTAGGATAAAGGTACAGTTGGCGGGGATTGGTCTAGAATGCAAAGTATATGCCGGTAAATTAAAAGGCATAAATGAGTCTGGGTTGGATTAAGTAAATGGTCACCTACGATCCCAGTTTAACTGGTGCAAGATCGAGGCCGACAACTTCGACGTGCGGGTACTGGAGTGCAACGTCGATGGCCCAAGCACCAGTTCCTGTGCCAATGTCTAAAACCCGTAGCCTTTGTCCATCGGACCTTGGAGAAAGAAGATCCTCTACGCCAGCATCTCGAGGGAAAAGGCCCCTAAGCATGGTAACGACTGCTTGGTGTTGAAAGTCGAGCCGCTTATGCTCTGGGGCATCAGCTGGAATACAGGTCTGCCCGTCAGCCCGGACCCCAATATTTACACACATATCTACTCTTGTTACCTGGGAGCATATATCTCTTGTTGTGGGCAAGAATTTGAGCTCCAATTTCTTGTCTTTGTGTCTTGAAGACGGGCTTACCTCACTTGTTGTGTTGAAAAGGCGGCCCTCTAGCTCGCGCAAATTGGTGGGTTCTCCGTGGTGCTCCATTTTGAGTAAAGGAAGTTTTGATGCACAATACAGCTTCGAGCTAAGGGATATAGCCTTTGCAATGGAGTACTTCCGGCGGAGGGGGTAGGGTGTTGGGTGGAATCTCTGGAAAACCAACTAGAGAAATGACTGGCGGGTGTGACGCGAGATAATGCAGAGAAGATTGCCATGAGGAGGGGAGGTCCTGCTCCCCCTTCGAGACCGTGGCACCGTCTGTGTGAACTGGCCTTTCCCGCCGTCGCCCCTTGAGACCGGCCACAGGTCGGTTAGCGGTTGACCCTTATCAGAAAAAAACCTGAGTTTCTCGTGACCAGCCCGCCTCATGATTGGAGCACACAGTGAAACATCGTAGTTCTGCGAATGAGTTTGACGTTCACACTGAACAAAGATCCTTATCATCGAGGAAACCCGACCGAAGGTACTGAATGATATCAAACGACTACTCGCAACCTTTTTTAATCGCCCAAAATGAGTGCCACTGGAACGTTTTAGGCACGAACGGCCCATCCAAGGGGTCGGTAAGTGGCTGTCAGGAGCACGGGGGCGCACGGCCTCTCTCACCTTCATATAGAACTTGATCGTCATGCTCTTCATCTGAGCTTCGGCTAGCGCTGCCCACCTATCTAAATCCTCCTGATTGTAACCATGGAGGAGGAGGAGTGGCTGGATACCCTTTGGCATTCTCATGCAGGCCTGCCGCATCAGTTCCCCGGCAACCCGTTGAGGAGCTTTCGCGAAAAAAGTAGGTGAGAACGCGCGCGGTCTCGATAGATGCTTCACCACTTACGATCTGGCAAGAATGGCCCGACCGGGAGATAGAACGTGTTACCTTCTATCGCTTTCCAAGGTCCTCCAGAGACATGATCCAAGATGGATCGCACATTGGGAAGTTCGGCGAAACCAGGGTTCCTTTTCTGGATTTGGTCAATGACTAATCAGAAAACCCTTTCGCTTAGTTAGGGAACAAAGCCCGCCCACCACCGTCGCTTCAACGTACGCCTTGAAGAGCTTCTGTGACCACAAATAATTCTGGGTTCAATTGTATTAGCACGCGGTTGGCAACGGACGTTTCTCGCTCGCCCTCACCGGTTCCCCGTCATCCTGAATCCCAAACGGTTCCTTCGCTTCATCAAATAGATCCATTTCAGGCTCTATAGTCAGAAAAACCCCTCCAGGATTCAAGACATCGGCCGCCGCCGTAAAAAATGTGGCGAAATCTTTGATCCCTTGAAGAACAGCCCTGGCGTGAATAACGTCAAAGCGACCAAAGCGGCCAAGGTCTGTATGCGCATCGCCCCTTTCGAAGTGACAGTTATTGGGAGGCGACCTGCCAAATTGGAATGTTTGAATTGTCGATCGAGATCTCGCTTAGCAGCATTCGGAGGGACCTACGAGCCTGCATTGACTGGTGCCAAATCCAGTCCGACAATTTCAACGTGGGGATAGGCTTTCGCAATTGCAATAGCCCAAGACCCTGCTCCGGTCCCGACATCGAGGACTCTCGGTTGGTACCCATCTCCTCGAGGCGCTAGGATCTCGTGTACGCCAGATTCGCGGGGGAAAAGGCCGTCGAGCACGATGCAGAGAGCTTCGTGCTGTATGTCAAGTCTCGAGTGCTCGATGAGATCAGCTGAAACAGTCAATTCGGGTTTAGGTAGGTTGAATAAGAAGTCATCAGACGTGTATCTCGCACCAGGGAGCATGTATGCCTTCTCATTCCGGAAACGTGTACAAGGTCAGTGCTACGCCTCCCGCACGAGAAGCCAGAGCCCACTAACATCGCTTGTGTTATTAACAATTCGACCATAGAGCTCTTTCAATACCGGGGCTTGGTCGCTGTTTGGTGTCTCCATCTGTCGTGGCCCGCGAAATGTCAGCGTCCAGTGTCTTGGAGGGGAGGAGAAAACGAGGTGATGTGAAGCACCCTAGAATTTCACCTGCCTATTGGTTTTACTCACCACATGGATGCTTCTAGGAAGAACTGCGGATCGAAGCCGGAGGGAATGAGGGAATGGGCTCATGCCGCCTTGGAGGAACTCTTCGGTTTATCTTATCTTATCAGACCGCCACGCTTAATCCTTCGCGGAAAAAGCGAAGGAGATGAGGGGATTGTGGAGGGGATTGGATAATATATTCACGTAATCAGCATACATGACTCGTGGCTTTCTTGATAGCCCAAACTCCTGGCCACTGGAAGAGAGCAATCAGCTCGAGTGACCTGAGCTCCAGGCTGACGCGCTGAAGCTTACCCTGCCGTATTGTTTAACCTTGGCTTCCGTAAGCTCTGCTTGGGTGTTACGTATCCAGAGGTCGACGACCTCAGGGGGGTTCACCTAGAGAGCTCAACAGCGGACGAGCCGCATCCGCGAACTGGAGACAATTCCTGGCCATCAATCCCCCCACCCGCCGCTCAGCCTGTGGCACTAGTGAAAAGCTTCCTGTTAGAAGGAATGAATATAATGCATCCAAGAACTTGGACTCACTATTCTGATCCCATGCGCCCATAGGCGTGTAGAGCACAGTGGATGCGATCGCCCCCCACACACCACCACATTCGGCTGGTCGTGCGGGTATCCGTTCCAGCTCTGGAAGCCCGGGGTTTCTTGCCTACGCATCAGATTAATGAACCTTCGGATCTCCGAGCGTTGTGAGAGTTCTGCTCACCATCATCGCGCGACCTGCGGCGGTGAGTAGCTTGTGCATCCAACTAAACTTCTGCCAAGGTAGAGGTTAGTTACTATATTTACAAAGAATGAGCCAATGACAGACTTACATGATCATCCGGCTGCTGAGCCCCGAAAGGCATGCGATCCGCACCGAAAAGCTCGAACTGAGCTTCCAGCGAGATGAAGACCCCACCGGGCCGCAACATCTTGACGACCTCGGCGAGGAAAGCCGGGTAGTCGACAATCCCCTGGATAATAGCGCGCGCATGGATGACATCGAAGCTATTGTGGAAGCGGCGGAGGTCCTTATTGACGTCGCCGCATTCGAATCGACAGTTCGGCGGAGGCGGCCTGGCGAGAAGGAGGTGGGACCATTTACGCGGGATCAGTTTACCTCAGAATAGTCCCCGTACCGAGTAACCGGGAAGTAACGCAAAATGCACTCACGAGATGGGGTTTACGGGGGCGAGATCCAGTCCCACTACGTTGGCATGGGGGGAACATGCGAGCGACCCCGGTGGCCCATGAGCCCGAACCGGTACCGACGTCGAGAACCGCTGGCTGATAGTTCTGTCGTCTTGTCAACACTCGATCGATCACATCGGGGCACAGAAACAGTCCTTCCATTCTTGCCGTTAGCATCTCATGTTGCAGATCGAGTCGCTTGTGTTCCCTAGCATTGGCTGATGGAACAGAGAAGGGATCAGCAAAAGGTTATGCATGCTTCCTGCTCGGATCACCTGGGAGCATGTAGGACTTTGAATTGCATAAAAGAGTTTAGCAAGAAAAGGTTATGAAAAAATAGGGATCATCCGAACCTCATTCAAGCTGTTCAGCTGCCTGCCGTGCACCTCACGCAGCGCCACCCCGACCTTTAGGTTACCACTAGCCTGAATCATCTCTTTCTGGATCGCTTATCTGAGAGACGATTGGGGGTATGGGGCTGAGAGACAGGAGAGCGGCGGGCAGTCCTGACTGCAACGGCCTCCCCACCCGTTTGGGCGATATTATGCTAAAAAGGGATTTTTTAGTAGTCATTTCAAGGATGTCAAACGGCGAACACACCTCCATCAACCATCAGCGCAGAAGTTAAAAATCACTGACGCTAGTTGATCGCAACGGGCGAGCGCGGGCGTTCCGCGGTTAAGTTGAGTCTCCACAGAAGAACGGCTTTTCAGGGTTTAGTGCGGTAATATCCGCATCCGCCGCTGGCATCGGGTCGCCCGGTGGCACGTGCAGCCCCATTTTCGAAGAAGCGACAACCCACCCGGCTTCGACGTAACTGATCATGGCTGGGTGTTTGAAAGCGGGCCTGTTGGGCAGAATTCTAATTGGAACGGGGCGTGCCGACCTTTCATGGGTGAGGCCTGAGGACGACGCGCAGAACCTTACAGCGAAGTGCTCAACACCACCTGGCGATCACAGCAATCGGGACGTTCGAACTATGAGGTTCTTTAGAGGTAATCACTCTTCTCCCGCCTCGAACGAGGACGGGGACGGGGAGCGTTGAGTGCATACAGGGACAGGTCGACTGCAGGGAGGTCTTACGGCGGGGGGACGCAAGCTAATCAAGACGGTGATGATGACCATCATGGCTTGAATTTGTCCTTTCGGGGATCTCCGCTCACCTCAAAGGCTGAATTTGAGGACAAAGTAGGAGTCAAGGGAGCAGGAGATTCATGAACTGCCGTCGTCGGTCGTTCTGAGAACGAGCGGTTTCGGCGGGTCAGACAACACAAAGGCGTGTTTGTCGACGAGACCCTACAAGCGATGGCGTCGGGTCACCCGCCACCGACCTAATGTGGCGCGCCAACCTGCAAATGGGCACAATGTAAAAGAAAGAATGACATAGTACATATGGGATGGGTTACTGGTGGCAGACTGAATCTGGTAATGCTTCTAGTACATGT
>WSTY01001428.1:0-10577 GCA_019633465.1 Tulasnella sp. 417
ATTATTGAGTTTTCGTCCGTGCAGGTCCCTTAGCACTGACGTATCGCTTTCGCTCAGTGGGGTGTCTTGTTTGAAGGGAGATGTTTCATCCATGCTGCAGTCCACCTGCAAATCCAGAGACGGGGAAAGGGTGGGCCAGTAGTGATTGCGTGCCTCTAGTATATATAGTTACGGCAGTGAGCAGCCTGGTCATCCTGCCGAAGGGCTGCTCGATCAGACCCAGAGTGAGACTGGGAAAGTCGAGGAGGGGTTTAAGGAGGTAAATTGTCCGCAAAGTTTGATCCGATCGGTTAAGCCCGTCCGTCCGTCAGCCCAGGATTCCAAGCCCCAGACTGACCTGAGAGTGATCATGGTACTCGTTCTATAGCTACTATGCACTGAATCGATTTGCTGAGAAGAGCGGGAACCCTGTAAATGTATTGTGCCTGCTTCATGTCCGCCCTCACCATGACGTCAGCCAGAGACTTTCGTTTACGTATAGCAACCGAACACGCCTTATCAGTTGAGTCTCTCATATGAGACACGCGATTTGTCATACTACTGAGAACGGCTTCCTAAACCAGCAGACATTAAAATTATATGACACGCCGCCGCGACGTGCTGTTCAAAACTATGCCAAAATCCACTCGAACCTAATTCCCTTTCTCTGCCCAAACAACGATCCACTGTGAAATAGCACCTACGTGTCAGCAATCATTGCCAGCAGTGGGCTGCGTGAAGCAGGGCGGGGATAGTGGACATTGTATGGTCCTCACCTTGAGAAAATTTACTACTCTGCAGCTCTCGATCTCATCTAGCGCCATTTCGGTTAGACGGTTGACGTATCCTGCATCGTACCCTGAAGCCAGCAGCAGAGCTTGCAGGGCTTTAGGAACCTTGAGTGCCGACTGATGCATCAGTCGACCAGCATTCCGCTCGGTTTCTGAAATGCAAGGAAGTTCATAGTGCGTTGACTAAACTGTCCTTGGAGGAGACTCACCATTGCCGCTCTCATATGGGCCGCAGGGAAGGAAGAAAGTAGTTCCTGCAATGGCGTTCCATGGGTCCCCAGTGGTCGCCTTTAGGATCTCCTCTACCCTTTGTAGATCAGAAAAGCCCGGGTTTCTTTTCTGTTCAAGTCAGGTGTCGAGCGGGACTTTCTCCCCTTGAAAAGAGCCAGCTCACCCTCGTTGCTTCGAGATACGCCATCGTCACTTCTTGTGCCCAGCAGAAATCCTAAAGTCCGCTCTATTAACACCCACACTCTCTCCGTAACCGAAGTTGCGTACCGGATCCCCTTCTTTCTGAGGGCCGTACTTGACCTTGTCCTTGTCATACAGACCTATCTCTCCCTCAACTGATATGAATATTCCCTGAGGGTTCAGTACCTCAGCAATATCCGTACACAATGACGCGTAATCTTTGATTCCTTGTAGAACTGATCGAGCGTGGATAATGTCGAATCGTCCGTACTGCTTCAACCCTGAACTCGCGTCTCCCGTCTCGAAACGACAGTTCGGGGGAGGTGTGCTGAAGCGGCATAGGTCAATCTACTCCCCTTCATATATGAATAGCAACCTCCGAAACTCACGATAAAGGGTTAACCGGAGCTAGATCTAGCCCCACGACTTCAGCATTAGGGTATTTGATGGCAACGTCAATAACCCAAGCACCGGACCCCGTCCCAATGTCTAAAACTCTCAGTTTGTATCCCTCGGAGCTCTGTGAAAGAATTCTATCTGCTCCAGATCCCGCAGGGAAGAGCCCTCCCAACATTGTGGTCACCGCTTGATGCTGGGCATCCAGCCTTCTGTGTTCGACCCCGTCGGCTACGTCCCCAGAGAATGACTTTCCCCTCAGCTCAAGAAGACGTTGCCGCGTTACAGGGATCCTCACCTGGGAGCATATATCTCTAGTATTTATTTACTTTAGCAATCTCATCACTCAGCCTCTCGACAATGACGAGCTCACCTCGGTCGTAGTATTAAACAGACGTCCGCCGACCTCTCGCAGATTCGAGGGCTTGTCGCTCGTATCCATTCTTGGGTTGTAAGTCTTAGCGATTAGAGCTTTATCCACAGCGGTTTATTTATTTCTCTGGACCGTCGCGGATGGGGGAAGGGGGCAGGATGATCGATGAGTCCACGGTGCGATGTGGGATAAGATTAGAAATAGGCCAAGGGCCCGGCTTTCTCGGGAGCACATCCGGTTCTCCGCGGCATATTGCGCTCTAGATATCTATGAAATATTAGAGTGACCCTGGGAGTCTCTCTAGAAACCGCCTAGATCTTCTATATTTCTCAGACACCGAGTCTCAGGGACGCTTTACGATCAGATCATACTGCAGGAAAATCGTTCACCCCCGAACTCTGAAATGCACGTGCAATATGGAAAATCTGCTCAAGCTTCATCCGCCCTCTGACAACGAAGGGAGCGCTCTCACAAACCCAGCTAGTCGCGCGACTTTACCCGCTGCTTCGCCGAGTAGGACCTTCCACCATGCAACGACAAACAACAGGGATAACGGAATTACATAGACCGAACGGTTTCGATTACGATGGGGTTGCTGACGATCGCTCCAAGTCCAATTGACGTTCAAGATTCTTCAGGTAACCTAATCCTTGGGCTCCTTTCTTTTCACGGCGCAAACAACAATCCACTGAAAGCTCAGAGGCCAGGAGTGAGACATCGTCCATTCGGTGAATGCGCGGGTGCGGCCAATTCCCCGGCAGAAGAAGGGAATCCAGACTCCTCACCTTCATCCAGTTCATAACTCGACAGCTCTCTATCTCGTCTAGGGCCATCTCCGTCAGGTTTTTGACATGCCCGGGGTCATATCCCGATGCCAAGAATAATGCTTGAAGTCCCTTCGGTACCTTGAGCACTGACTGGTGCATCAGGTCGCCGGCGACGCGCTCATTCTCTGAGTTACGGGGTGTAATGGTGAGTGGCAGTCTCTCAAGGCCCCTATGAATCAATGTTGAATGCCTCACCATTACCGGTCTCACAGGGCCCACAGGGAAGGAAGAAGGTATCGCGTTCGACAGTTTCCCAACGTTCAAGCCCCTGGTTCGTCTTCAGAATATCCGATACCTTGGATAAATTAGGGAAGCTTGGATTCCTTTTCTGTCCAAGTAAGGCGTATCGTCTGGTTTCAGTGAAATCCGTTCTGCGTGGATTGCGACTTACGGTGGTAGCCTCCATATATGCCGCCGTCAACTCTTGCGTCCAAGAGAAATCCTAAAGCCTCACATAATGGTAAAGTGCTTTGTGCTTCCTTAGACTCATAGAATAACATACCGGGTCACCGGCTTTTTGAGGGCCGTATTTTACTTTGTTTTTGTCATACAGTCCTGTTTCCGCCTCGATCGATACGAACACCCCTTGGGGGCTCAGAACCCCCGCGATTTCTTCGAAAAGTGCCGGATAATCTTTGACTCCTTGTAAAATTGCTCGGGCGTGGACAATGTCAAATTGCCCATATTGCTTCAGCCCAATGGTAGCATCCCCTTGCTCAAAACGGCAATTTGGAGGCGGAACCCTTGAGATAACAGATAAAAAGGAGCTTCGACGTCTCGAATGCTTGATAAAAAGTCGGAAAGGCTTACGTCCCGGGGTTCACGGGGGCCAAATCCAGTCCTAGCACTTCAGCACCCGGATACTTGGTCGCAACATCAATTGCCCAAGCCCCAGAACCAGTCCCAAGATCCAGAACCCGAGGCTTGTGGCCATCTAAATCTTGGCGTAGAATTTCCTCCACTCTCGACATTTTAGGAAGAAGTCCTCCAAGCATGGTAATCACCGCTTGATGCTGGACGTCGAGTCTCCTGTGTTCGACTCCATCCGCTGGTCGAAAGAAACCCTCACCCTTCAGGTCAAGCTTCATTACGCCACGATGAAGGTGCTAACCAGGTAGCATGTATCTCTAATTGGTGAGACATGCTTTAGCTTGGCTTCCCCTCTTATGCAGTGTTAGTAGGCGTGCATACATCGTTTGTCGCATTGAAAAGGCGTCCGTCGACCTCCCGCAGGTTCGAATGCGTTCCATTAAGATCCATTGGTGGGCGATGATGCTTCGAAAGTATAAGATTTTTATTTCCCTGCCTCTCGAGAGCGGATTTATGCTATTTTCTACTCCATGGGAATACAGAAGACAGGCGGGTTGATCGATAAGTTGTCGCTTGGTCGGATGCGGCATAAGATTTGGAAGGACCGTCGGACCTGAATTTGTCAAGGAAGCCCTCACACTTCAGTGGAACGTATCGTTTTGTGCCCCTCAGATGTACTCTCGTGGGTAAACTAAAGGTTAAATCTCCCATGAGACTCCGTAGACACTCCTTCTATGACTTGCAGGCCCATCTCTGAGAAGCGACCCAACTCTAAAGAGCCAACTGTAACGTATATAGACTCCGTCTGTGATATACCAAGGGCCGCCGTTCATCAGAGCTTTTATCTTGATGGATGAGGATTCATTGGGCATCAGACCGAAAGCCTTTCCAAGCACTAGAACCCTTTTGTTACCTAAGTCTCGGCTCATATTAACTACAAAAGACTCTCTGACATTTATTTATACCCACGCTTGAGATAAAGCGATCGAAAGCGCATAAGCTCAGTCCCTTTCATTCAGATGGTGTTATTATCTTCTTCACTGCCCAGAGCACATTCCACTGGTCCCAGCGGCGTATAATACCAGTCAGCTTTGGGATTCGTTACAGAAACAGGCTCGCTCCTACCTTGATCCAAAATTTGACTGTCCAGTTTGCGATCTCGTCCACCGCGTTTTCGGTCGACCGATCGACGTCCTCGGCATCGTATCCTGAGGCCAAAAGCAAAGCCCGTAAAAGTCTGGGCCCATTTTGAATAGAGTTGTGCATAAGATCCCCAGCAATTCGCTCCTCATCTATGTCAGTCACTGCGTCAATGGTTGGTGGGGAGCTTGAATTCGGGCAACGTACTGCTAGCATTTTCCATGGGTCCACCAGGAATGAGGAAAGACGTCCTTTTGACCGCCTCCCAAGGATCTCCGGGGATATCCTTCACAATTTGCGGTACTTCTGGCAGCAGTGCAAAGCTTGGGTTACGCTTCTAAGCTCTCCCAATACCGGGCTGTCAACATCACACAAAATAGTGCCAGACCATCATTCACCTTGGTAGCTTCGTTATACAACAGAGTCATCTTGTGAGACCAACAGAAGTTCTTGAAGAAAGTAATAATGAGCATACACCACTCGGGTGGTGTCACAGGCTTACTGAGGCGCCTTCTTGTTGGATCCCAAATGGGACCCTGTTTTCGTCGTACATGCCGATCTCCGCTTCCAGCGTCAGGAAGACACCCCCAGGGCTAAGGACCTCAGAAACGTCTTTGAATAGTGCGGCATAGTCCTTAACTCCTTGCAAAATGGCTCGAGCGTGAACAACGTCGAATCGGCCATATGATTTCAACCCAGCGCTCGCGTCGCCTAGGATAAAGGTACAGTTGGCGGGGATTGGTCTAGAATATGCCGGCAAATTAAAAGGAATAAATGAGTCTGGGTTGGATTAAGTAAATGGTCACCTACGATCCCAGTTTAACTGGTGCAAGATCGAGGCCGACAACTTCGACGTGCGGGTACTGGAGTGCAACGTCGATGGCCCAAGCACCAGTTCCCGTGCCAATGTCTAAAACTCGCAGCCTTTGTCCATCGGACCTTGGAGAAAGTAGATCCTCTACACCAGCATCTCGAGGGAAAAGGCCCCCAAGCATGGTAACGACAGCTTGGTGTTGAAAGTCGAGCCGCTTATGCTCTGGGGCATCAGCTGGAATACAGGTCTGCCTGTCAGTCCGGACGCCAATAACTACACACGTATCCACTATTGTTACCTGGGAGCAGATATCTCTTGTTGCAGATAAGAAGTTGAGCTCCAATTTCTTGTCTTTCTGTCTTGAAGACGGGCTTACCTCACTCGTTGTGTTGAAAAGGCGGCCCTCTAGCTCGCGCAAATTGGTGGATTCCCCCTGATGTTCCATTCTGAGTTAAGGAAGTTTTGATGCTCAATACAGCTTCGACCTGAGGGGTGTAGCCTTTATAATGGATTACTTTCGGTGGAGGGGGGTTAGGGGTAGGGTGGAATCTCTGGAAAACCAACTAGAGAAATGACTGGCGGGTGTGACACGGCATAATACATAGAAGATTGCCATGAGGAGGGGAGGTCCTGCTCCCCTTCGAGACCGTGGCACCGTCTGTGTGAACTGGCCTTTCCCGCCATCGCCCCCTGAGACCGGCCACAGGTCGGTTAGCGGTTGGCCCTTATCAGAAAAAAAACCTGAGTTTCTCGTGATCAGCCCGCCTCATGATTGGAGCACACAGTGAAACATCGTAGCTCTGCGAATGGGTTTGACATTCACACTGAACAAAGATTCTCATCATCGAGGAAACCCGACCAATGGTACTGAATGATAGCAAACGACTACTCGCTACCTTTCTTAATCGCCCAAAAGGAGTGCCACTGGAACGTTTTAGGCACCAGCGGCCCATCCAAGGGGTCGGTAAGTGGCTGTCAGGAGCAGGGGGGCGCACGGCCTCTCACCTTCATATAGAACTTGATCGTCATGCTCTTCATCTGAGCTTCGGCTAGCGCTGCCCACCTATCTAAATCCTCCTGATTGTAACCATGGAGGAGGAGAAGCGGCTGGATACCCTTTTGGCATTCTCATGCAGGCTTGCCGCATCAGTTCCCCGACGACCCGTTGAGGAGCTTTCGCGAAGAAAGCAGGTGAGAACGCGCGCGGTCTCGATAGATGCTTCACCACTTACGATCTGGCAAGAATGGCCCGACCGGGAGATAGAACGTGTCACCTTCTACCGCTTTCCAAGGTCCTCCAGAGACATGATCCCAGATGGATCGCACATTGGGAAGTTCGGCGAAACCAGGGTTCCTTTTCTGGATCCGGTCAATGACTAATCAGAAAACCCTTTCGCTCAGTTAGGGAACAAAGCCCGCCCACCACCGTCGCTTCAACGTACGCCTTGAACAGCTTCTGTGACCACAAATAATTCTGGGTTCAATTGTATTAGCACGCGGTTGGCAACGGGCGTTTCTCGCTCGCCCTCACCGGTTCCCCGTCATCCTGAATCCCAAACGGTTCCTTCGCTTCATCAAATAGATCCATTTCAGGTTCTATAGTCAAAAAAATCCCTCCAGGATTCAAGACATCGGCCGCCGCCGTGAAAAATGAGGCGAAATCTTTGATCCCTTGAAGAACAGCCCTGGCGTGAATAACGTCAAAGCGACCAAAGCGGCCAAGGTCGGTATGCGCATCGCCCCTTTCGAAGTGACAGTTATTGGGAGGCGACCTGCCAAATTGGAGTGTTTGAATTGTCGATCGAGATCTCGCCTAGCAGCATTTGGAAGGACTTACGAGCCCGCATTGACTGGAGCCAAGTCCAATCCAACAACCTCAACGTGGGGGTAAGCTTTCGCAATGCCAATAGCCCAAGACCCTGCTCCGGTCCCGACATCGAGGACTCTCGGTTGGTACCCGTCTCCTCGAGGCGCTAGGATCTCGTGAACGCCAGATTCGCGGGGGAAAAGGCCGTCGAGCACGATGCAGAGAGCTTCATGCTGTATGTCGAGCCTCGAGTGCTCAATGAGATCAGCTGAAACAGTCAATTCGGGTTTAGGTAGGTTGAATAAGAAGTCATCAGACGTGTATCTCGCACCAGGGAGCATGTATGCCTGCTCATTCCGGAAACGTGTACAAGGTCAGTGCTACGCCTCCCGCACGAGAAGCCAGAACCCACTAACATCGCTTGTGTTATTAACAATTCGACCATAGAGCTCTTTCAATACCGGGGCTTGGTCGCTGTTTGGTGTCTCCATCCGTCGTGGCCCGCGAAATGTCAGTGTCCAGTGTCTTGGAGGGGAGGAGAAAACGAGGTGATGTGAAGCACCCTAGAATTTCACCTGCCTATTGGTTTTACTCACCACATGGATGCTTCTAGGAAGAACTGCAGATCGAAGCCGGAGGCAATGAGGAAATGGGCTTATGCCGCCTTGGAGGAACTCTTCGGTTTATCTTATCTTATCAGACCGCCACGCTTAATCCTTCATGAAAAAAGCGAAGGAGATGAGGGGAGTGTGGAGAGGATTGAATAATATATTCACGTAATCAGCATACATGACTCGTGGCTTTCTTGATAGCCCAAACTCCTGGCCACTGGAAGAGAGGAATCAGCTCGAGTGACCTGAGCTTCAGGTTGACCCGCTGAAAGCTCACCCTGCCGTATTGTTTAACCTTGGCTTCCGTAAGCTCTGCTTGGGTGTTACGTATCCAGAGGTCGACGACCTCAGGAAGTTCACCTAGAGAGCTCAACAGCGGACGAGCCGCATCCGCGAATTGGAGACAATTCCTGGCCATCAATTCCCCCACCCGCCGCTCAGCCTGTGGCACTAGTAAAAAGCTTCCTGTTAGAAGGAATGAATCTAATGCATCCAAGAACTTGGACTCACTATTCTGATCCCATGCGCCAATAGGCGTGTAGAGCACAGTGGATGAAATCGCCTCCCACACATCACCACATTCGGCTAGTCGTGCGGGTATCCGTTCCAGCTCTGGAAGCCCGGGGTTTCTTGCCTACGCATCAGATTAATGAACGTTCGGATCTCCGAGCGTTGTGAGAATTCTGCTCACCATCATCGCGCGACCTGCGGCGGTGAGCAGCTTGTGCATCCAACTAAAGTTCTGCCAAGGTAGAGGTTAGTTACTATATTTACAAAGAATGAACCAATGACAGACTTACAGGATCATCCGGCTCCTGAGCCCCGAAAGGCATGCGATCCGCACCGAAAAGCTCGAACTGAGCTTCTAACGAGATGAAGACCCCACCGGGCCGCAACATCTTGACGACCTCGGCGAGGAAAGCCGGATAGTCGACAATCCCCTGAATAATAGAGCGCGCATGGATGACATCAAAGCTGTTGTAGAAGCGGCGGAGGTCCTTATTGACGTCGCCGCATTCGAATCTGCAGTTCGGCGGAGGCGGCCTGGCGAGAAGGAGGGTGGGGGGGGGAGATGATACCATTTACGCGGAATCAGTTTACCTCAGAATAGTCCCCGTACCGAGTAACCGGGAAGTAACGCAAAATGCACTCACGAGATGGGGTTTACGGGGGCGAGATCCAGTCCCACTACGTTGGCATGGGGGAACATGCGAGCGACCCCGATGGCCCAAGAGCCCGAACCGGTACCGACGTCGAGAACCGCTGGCTGATAGTTCTGTCGTCTTGTCAACACTCGATCGATCACATCGGGGCACAGAAACAGTCCTTCCATTCTTGCCGTTAGCATCTCATGTTGCAGATCGAGTCGCTTGTGTTCCCTAGCATCGGCTGATGGAGCGGACGAGAAGGGATCAGCAAAAGGTTATGCATGCTTCTTGCTTGGATCACCTGGGAGCATGTAGGACTTTGAATTGCATAAAAGAGTTTAGCAAGAAAAGGTTACGAAAAAATAGGGATCATCCGAACCTCATTCAAGCTGTTCAGCTGCCTGCCGTGCACCTCACGCAGCGCCACCTCGACCTTTAGGTTACCACTAGCCTGAAGCATCTCTTTCTCGATCGCTTATCTGAGAGCTAATTGGGGGTATGGGGCTGAGAGACAGGAGACGTTTGAGAGCGGCGGGCAGTCCTGACTGCAACGCCCCGCCCGTTTGGGCGATATTATGCTAAAAAGGGATTTTTTAGTAGTCATTTCAAGGATGTCAAACGGCGAACACACCTCCATCAACCATCAGCGCAGAAGTTAAAAATCACTGACGCTAGTTGATCGCAACGGGCGAGCGCGGGTGTTCCGCGGTTAAGCATGAGTCTCCACAGAAGAACGGCTTTTCAGGGTTTAGTGCGGTAATATCCGCATCCGCCGCTGGCATCGGGTCGCCCGGTGGCACGTGCAGCCCCATCTTCGAAAGAAGCGCAAACCCAGGTTCCAACACCCGGCTTCGAACGTAACTGTGATCATGGTTGGGTGAGTTTGAAAGCGGGGCCTGCTGGGCAATATTCTAATTGGAACGGGGCGTGCCGACCTCTTTCATGGTGAGGCCTGAGGACGACGCGCAGAACCAACCTCACAGCGAAGTGCTCAAAGCACCTGGCGATCACGGGAGCTTCTCCCGCCCGACGGGGAACGGGGGGGTGAGTGGAGTGCATACAGGGACAGGTTCGACTGCAGGAAGGTTTTACGGCGGGGGGACGACAAGCTAATCAAGAACGGGGACGTCGACGACGTTGGCTGTCATCATGCGTGGCTTGAATTTGCTTTTCGGGGATCTCCGCTCACCCCAAAGGCTGAATTTGAGGACAAAGTAGGAGTCAAGGGAGCAGGAGATTCAACTGCCGTCGTGCGTTCTGAGAACGAGCGGTTGCGGCGGGTCAGACAACACAAAGGCGTGTTTGTCGACGAGACCCTGGCTATAAAGCGATGGCGTCGGGTCACCCGCCACCGACCTAATGTGGCGCGCCAACCTGCAAATGGGCACAATGAAAAAGAAAGAATGACATAGTACATATGGGATGGGTTACTGGTGGCAGACTGAATCTGGTAATGCTTCTAGTACATGT
>WSTY01001429.1:0-10564 GCA_019633465.1 Tulasnella sp. 417
ACCTGTGGAACCTTCTTCACGCCATTGATATACCGAGTGTGGAGCACCTTGTAATCAACTGCGGCCTCGCGGAATGGCCTAAAGAAGTGGTCGCCGTCGTTCCGATGATGAACAACCTTCGGCAGCTCGAATGGTACACAGATATGAATGCCGTGGACGAGGACCCAAATCTCCGGCATCTCCTCCAGCTCTGCCCAAACATAATATCATTCTCATACATTTGCAACGATGATTCAGTAGAATCCCTGAAAGACTATCTGGAGGAGGAGCAGCTGGATGATCCAGTTCTAGCCTCATCTAGCTTCCTCACCGAGATGCAGGGTGGCGTCCTCCGGTTCTGCCCTAAACTCCGCCGCCTGAGCATCGCATGCGCTAGTTTTGACCAAGTCCGGGAATTGGTTTTACTTCGACCGATGCTAGAGCACGTTTCCCTGCAGTCTAGGAAGCCGGGTGACGATATCGTCACGTCGTCGGAGGCCACGTGGCTCGCAAAGGTTACTATGGTTTGCTGGATTAGATCCAAGATTCAATTCGAGTTTCCGGTGGCTGTGGGTCTGGACTTGCGGGAAGAGGAGGGTGTGGTTTGGGATCCCAACGCGACTTTAATTGGGTGATTGGTTTCAGCTCTATGTTTCCAACATTTCTGTGTATTATCCACCGGATTATTTTGTTCATAAACGTGAATATAACCCAAAGTGAGCGTCCTCCTGTGGAGACTGGACTCGTTACCAAACTGAGCTCGACTTCGGCGAGAATCCCATGATTAGGTTTGAGTGCCACCAAGTATACCTGAAATTTACATCTAGATACTCCCAAAGTCGCCTAAAGGATTTCAAAGGGGAAGACTGATCATGCTAGCCGACGTTTGGCCGTGGAAAGTCCTACGTGAGTGAGAGGGTAGTTCACTCCACTTGTTAGCACCAAGCCCTGTCAACGCTTCTTTCCTCCTTTCTTCAATGAAGCTTTCTTCGATACTACTCCATTCTGTACCTTAGTCACTGGAACACTGACCTCCAGTTCATGGGCCCCTGGTACACTGAACTCTGGTTCGCTGGGCTCTGATACACTGACCTCCAGTTCACTGGCCTCGGCCTTCCCTCTCTCGTAGGCTGCCTGCTCCCGAAGCCTGCACACGGTCTCCGTAGCCTTTGCTCCTAAGCGAAGGATTTCCTCTGCGGAGATATTCCGTTCCCGATCGGCCAAAGCAGCAAACCGGCCCCGAAGCCACTCCGAATCAGGAAACTCCAACTTTATCGCGGCTTCAAGGAGGTCGACGACGTCCTCGCTGAGAAACTTAGTTTCGATCTCCGTACGAATGTAGTTGCTCGCGTCGGCGTGCTGCATGAATTTAGCCACGCGAAGGCCCCCCACCCATTCGGGGAAGGATAGGCTCAGAGGTGGATCATCATATGGCCTATTTGAGCGAGGTGAGGCGAAGACCGCTACACGAGCAAAATAGAAATAGATAGTGACGTACCGAGCTGTGACGACCTCCAGGAATATCTCCCAGTCTGACTGACGGACATCAAAAGGCAGCACAATAACGTCTTCGTTTCCGTGTTTTTTTAGGAAGCCAGGGAGTTCCGAGTTGAGGCTTTGAAAATAGGTAATCGGCAGACTATAGAGACAGGATTGGACCTATCATCCCACATCAGCGTGATAAAGTGAACGAAGATGATTAAGTAATTGAAATTAAGGAACCAGGAGTAAAGCTAGGGAGTGGCGCGGGGTTGGTTTCCTTGGGTTGAGTACGCTGTGGCAGAGGCCCGGTCGGAAGTAACTGAGTTAATAGTGGTTCTTCCTCGATTAGTCGAAGGGTTTCGTTGCGTATCACTTCTTCATCTCGAGATTTCGAAAGTTGCAAAGAGCTGCAGAGACCGAGCGAATGGACCGCTCATATCGATTTCTCTCGAACTCTTGCCACTGCGCTTGAGCGCTCCAAACCCAAGCGCCCCATTTCCGTGGGTGAAAGCGAGTCGGTTCGTTCACAAATGCGACGGAGTGGCCTTAGAAGCCAGTCTCGAGCTTCATATCGTTCTGCGACTTCGACACAATCGAAGGGATCAAGGCGGTTGAGGCCTGCTTCTATTGCAGAGACGATGAATTTTTGCAGGTTAGCGACGTTAAAGTGATTCGCCACAAATAGTGCCCCAGCCAATTGCCCAAAGTTAAAGCTCCTTTTGCTAGTAATTACGCTACACAGAACTATTGACATCCAGGTCTCAATATCATGGCGGAGAGTCTTTCGAGAAAGCACCCACCGCATATATGCCACTTCGAGAAAAGCTTCCATTTGAGTAGATGAAACTCTCTCGAGCATCAAAGAGCGACCAGAATTTTTCATAGAGACATTCTCATTTAGTGGTTCAAAATGTGACGTCGTTGAAAGCTGGAGGAAGGCTGCTGGGACGAGATACCCGACAGGCCTTCCAGATCGAACCTGATAAGCAATCGTTAGGCTCGCATCATCCAGCCTCTAAGAGGTCATTGAAAAGACTGACAGAGACTTCGATCAAATCAGCGTAGTAAAATTTTGAACTCCTTGCATATTGGATCGGGTCGAGGGATGAATTCGTGGGCGAGGCGGCGCCGGCAGGGGGACGAACTGGTGGCGGCTCGGTCCGATTCGAGCAAGTCGATAAGGAGTCGATAATGTCATCCTCTGAGAAGTCGAGATGAGACATTTTGCCGAGTTGTGGTTCACGAAGATTGATTCAAACCCGTGGATTTATAGTCAATTGGTTTCGTGTTGGTGTATGTTTGAAGGCACTGCGCCTGATTTGTCAAAAATGGCCCTCCCGATCGTATCTGCAGAAGTCATGATAACCTGTTCGAGGGTACTGCTTCGTATCTACTGATGGGATGGAGTTTGGAATCATCCAGATTTGTCTAAAGTCGGTCCTCCGGACTGCTCACCAGTGCACGGCCGCTGCGGCCGTGAGGTTTACCGCGCCTGAATCACCACCTCCATCCATGATGCTGAGACGCAACAACGTTGGACAAGCGGATTCATTAGACAGAAGAACGAATTCTCTATTCTTGCTGATAGTGATATTGCTGAAAGCGTCGTTCGAGCTGGCGCGAGCGTAGGACTCAGCGTCGTAAACTGCATGACATCAACTCAGTAAATTCGATCAACACCGCCAGTGCACAACACAAAAACCCGCGAAAGAGGGTTTCTCAATATTCTCCGCGTGGTATGACGCCGGGCTCACTGCATACGCCGAAAACGCCGGTCTTGATGTGTCCGGGCGACCGCTATGGTTGAAGGAGGCTTAATGGCCCGCCGAATTGGATACACCCACTCCCATCCTAGATAATAATATTGGTACGGCCACGCATTTCGCGCGGGACTCCCAGAACCGGACCAGTACTAGCTCGACAGAGCGCTTAAATTCTATACAAGACGCAACACGTGAGACGGATGACAAACATCCCCCGGGATCAAAAGCAGGAGTTAATGCTGCCGACAAGACCCATCACCCTTACCATAACGGGTTCTGGGAATATCTATAGGTTTAATGGTATCCCGTTCCCAACGCACTCGGTAGGGAAATATCGCTTCGTCACCCCCACGTGCGACTGCCTGAACATCAGGTTGATCGCACTTAAGTCTGTCTGGCTTCAGGTCCACAACCCGGTGAGATAGGGTTGTAACGCAGTGGAAGGCTATCCGGTGTGCCCAGGCGGACTCTGTCTGTCGGATCAAATCTAGATTTGGGTCTGGGCATGAGGGGATTGATCCAGGAAGAGGAAGCGGTGTTCTGGTGTTCGAGCAGGACTGTCATGGATGGGTTGGCTTCGCCCGACGCTCAAGCAGTTAACATTGGTTTCACCAACGAGTTGGGCCGAGAAAAAAAATTTTGGTAGGAGGACGGTGTTCATTGCCATGAGGAGCTCTATGAGGACGGGGCGAACGAACGATCTATTCTGAGCCTTGTATCGCAGGACGCATTCTGGGGATTGACGGGTACATGACAACAAGTCCGATATATACTAGAATGAGCTCCATTGGGCGACTGTCAACATGAGCTTTGCTGCCCATTTCCAGCAACGCGCCTTCACTCTAGTCCACTTTCTATCCTTTAACGACTCCTCCGCTCACCCCAACCAACTCATCATCATCGCCTTGAGAAAGCAGGAGCTCGACCGCCCATGTAATGAGTGTAATGAACACGTTGGCCCAACGCCACCAGACTAGGGATGAATGGTCGAGATGAAGGTAGGTCAATCGAGAGAAGTAATCGGCATAGCACCAGTTGTCCGACTCACCGAGGAGATGCGAGTAGACCGTCACGAGCGGTAGGCCAGCAGGACTCTCGTCACCTTCCCGCTCGGTCTCAACTCATCCTAATCCACCTCTGCCTCTTCTACAGTTCCATGCCGTTCCTTTTGGTCGGACCAGCTGTTTGATCCAATATGAGGTAGGATTTTCGAGGCGAGTTGCAGGATGAGAAGCCGGTATAATAGAGAGACCAGTAAAGGTTGTGGGAGGGTGTGAGTGACGAAGGAGGGGTGCTTGGATAGATGAGTGAGAAGATTTGACAGGAGAGGGGCGCTAGCAAGGCGTGCTTCGTTAACAAGTGAAGGAGAGCGCAGCAGATGGGTGGTAATATGCTACGCGACGGCGCCCGCACCGACCCAGCTTGCCCAGTATGCTTCGCTCCCATATCCCCCGTGTCCGTGTTGGGTTACTAAGTGTACGGTGTTTCTCTCGAAGCAATGTTAAGAAACCCGCACCCGGGTGCCCGCTGATTTTCGACCGAGCGAAGAACAAAAAAAAGATAAGTAACATCCTAGCCAGCAATGGGGCATTGAATACCTTCGAGTCGATTATACCAAGTCTCCTTTCCAGGCATATTGATGAGGTCGCCCGATTGCTGTTTCCTCATCTTGCGACTCCGAGTAGGCCGTGGCCCACCTCCTGCCAGAACCACACAGTGGCCACTAACGTGTTCCGCAATCAGACAGATACAAACATGGGTGTATGTGAGCTTCGGCCACGTGCTTTAGGCCTGAAATCCACTGGTAAACAAGGTGGTCAACTGCCATGGCGGGGTTCGCAATGGGTCCAAATCAAACTCCGCTAGAACCGTGAGACCTGTATTTTTCTTCTGACCAAACTCACTGTCATCAGGGCATCGCCCAAAACACGACTGGGCCAAAGCCAAGAATTCGAATGGATGGAATTCACATCTCTAACAACTATACTAGCTCTACCCACGCCATACCTCCCGAGCTCCTCACCGAGATATTCCTCCACCTTTACAAGGACGCCTCTATTCCACGCGCCGACAATACTCTACGCAACACGCACAAGCTGACTTTCGTAATGTTGGTGTGTAGAGCTTGGAAGGATATCGTGGAATGTGCCCCGACTCTCTGGACCGACATTTGGCTGGGTCGGTGCCCACTCTACATCGGAAACAAAAACACGAGACAATGGCTCGACTACATCAAAGCCCGATTCGCGCGCAGTGGAACGTTGCTACTTAACTTGACAATCATGGTAGCATGCGTCGATTTGGCAAATTTCAGTCAACTGCTCCTTCAGCACATCTCCCGATGTAAAACACTTGCTCTTCGATCGCCCGAAGACGAAACAAAGTGGGCTCATAACTCCCGAAGCAACACATCTTCCGTTATCCATCATCTTCTTTCTTCCCCCCTACCCGCGTTGCAAACGATTACAATCGACGAGGTTATCCTGACGGACGATTTGGAATACGAACGGCGTGCTCTTGAGCTCGATGCTCCAAAGCTTCGCGACCTCACCACCCAATCACCGTACATCATCCCGTTCGTTAGGCCACAGTTGCCGCTCCTCTCTACTCATTATTCGCTCGAGCGCTTGTCGATATCTACCGGTTGGGAGTATCTAGTACCTTATCTCCCGCGCAATCGACTGTCCCTCCCTAACTTGAAATTTCTTAGCGTCGCTTATACGGACAACCTCTGGGACCTTCTTCAAGTACTCGATACATCGAATATAGAGCATTTCGTCGTCAACTGCGGCATTGCGGACTGGCCTCAGGACGTGGACACCGTGATTCCGGTCATGGGCAATCTTCGGGAGCTCGAGTGGTACACGGATATCGACGCCCTATTCGAGCAACCAACTCTCCGTCATCTCCTCCGGCACTGCCCAAACATTACATCACTGTCATACATCTGTTACGAGGACTCGGCGGAATCGTTGTTGGAAGACTTGGTGGCCGGTGTTGTGGCAGGACCCTCCTCCGAATTCCTCCACCAAACGCAAGCCGGGATCCCCCTGCTTTGTCCCGAGCTACGCCGCCTGCGCATAGTATGCGCTTCATTTGGGGAGGTCCTGGATCTGGTCTTGCTTCGACCGACGCTAGAGTACGTTTCTATGCGGTTTCAGGTCTCTGATCAAAATATTGTCAAGGGTTCGGAGGGTGACTGGCGCGCAACGGTCGAAATTGTTCGTCGAATTAGGTCTCATATTCGGTTCGAGTTTCCGACAAATATCTCGGTTTCTGGTCCGGATTTGCGGGAAGAGGAAGGGGTGTTTTGGGATCCCAGTGGGAATCCTGCCGAGTGATTGGTTTCAGCTCCCTATTTAGGATGTTTATATGTGTATGGATTTTTTGTTCGCGTGCCCTATTTAGGTACCCTGGAACTTTGCAACGTGAGCGTTCTGTAAGTCGCGATTTCGGACACCTCCAATGTGCCCTTACTAGAATTTACCCATTCTTAGTGGTAAGTATTTGATTACAGAAGATTGATCCTATTGTTGTGAAAACGTTAACTGTCCTCTTTGTTGGCGTCGTTCTAAGCAGTTCACCATCCGTCCGACAAGGTGCCGGTTCAACCGCTACGTTGACGAGGATGAACAGAACACTACCAGACGTAAGACGAATTGCAGAGAATAGAGGAAAGGTAGCTAGGTCGACCAAACATGACTACATGCTGAAAAAACCGAGTCGGGCTAAACCGTGGGACGTCTAGGTTACGTAGGTCCGAACTTTACCAGTCGCCAAAGCCAATTATGGATGCCACCGCCCTTATTCCTTCTGAACCTGCATCCTTAACTCGCTCCATTATGCATGACTTGCCTCTCGAACTACTCGTCGACATATTTCTCCATCTATACAAGGACCCCTCCATTCCACGCGCCGATCATTATCTACACAACACGCACAAGCTGACGTTCATAATGTTGGTCTGTAAAGATTGGAAGAGCATTGTGGAACGTGCCCCGACCCTCTGGAACGACGTGTGGGTGGGTCGGTGCCCAAGATACATCAAAGACGACGACAAGGGACAATGGCAGGACTACCTCAAAACCCGATTCACGCGCAGTGGGACGTTGCCGCTCAACTTGACAATTATGGTATTACACGTGGACCTGGCGGATCTCAGCCAAATACTTCTTCAGCACATCTCTCGATGCAAAACACTCGACTTCAGACTGCTGGAAGACGAAAGGAATGGGGCGCCTAATCTCCATAGCAACACACCTTCCTCGGTCCATCTCATCCTTTCTTCCCCCTTACCCGTTTTGCAAAGGATCACGGTCGGCGATTTTACCCTCCAGAAGGAATTCGACACTCAAAATGGCGTCATTGAGCTCGATGCTCCAAACCTTCGCGACATCTTCACCGAATCCCCGGACATCATACCATTCGTCAAGCCACAGTTGCCGCACTTCTCTGCCCATAATTCGCTCGAGCGGTTGACCATCTCCGCCGACTGGGAGAACGTAATACCAAATTTGCCGCGCAATCGACTTTCCCTGCCCAACCTGAAATTCCTCAGCGTGTTTGATACCGACCACGCTTGGAATATTCTTCAAGCAATTGACATATCCAATATAGAGCATTTAGTTATCGCCTGTGGCCTTGCCTCCTGGCCTGCGGAAGTTGATACCGTAATTCCCGTCATGAGCAGCCAAATTTCCGTCATCTCCTTAACCACTGCCCAAACATTACGTCACTATCATACATCTGCAACGAGGAGTCGTCAGAAGATTTGCGACAATACTTGAAGCGTGGAATGAGACAGTTTAGCAGTCTGTCCTCCTGCACCCTCCTCACCGAGACGGAGGGCGGGCGCGTCATTTTTTGCCCTAAACTACGCCGCTTTCACATCGCGTGCGCTGGATTTGGGCAAATTGGTAGACTAGTCTCCCTTCGACCAATGCTAGAGTCCGTGTCGATGCAGGATCCGGCGCCGTGGGACGTAATCGTCGAAGATTGGTATATTATGTGGCTAAAGCAGGTCAATTTAGTTCGTTTTATTAGATCCAAGGTGCAGTTTGAGTTTCCGATGGACGCTTGGCCTGTTGATGAGGGTTTGCCAAGAAAGGAGGGTGTGGTTTGGGTGGATTCTACGGCGTAGTTGTTTCAGCTCCATGCTCCGGACACTTATCTGTATTAAGTCTATTCTCTGTTAATTGGCTTGTTATTTCTCGGTACCCGGACTGCTATCTCGTGTGCCCGGATGAAAGAGTCGCTACCGTGGGGAGTCTTCTCTGCCTTCCTTGCAAGCTTGCCAAAGTTCAGGTAAATTTAACTGTAGGTATACAACAGTTCGCCTTTCCCTTTCGTGATGATCCTCCCTCTATTCCTCAATAACTGCTTCGTTATCTTTCAATAACTGCTCAGGTCGCTTAGACAGGTCACTATCTCTGCAAAATCACCCACGGGGAATCAGTTCGATCAGAATAGCCACTTCCTACAGTCTGTACATGAGCGGTATTGTAGTAACATAAGTCTACGCATTTGCACGAAATGGCGACGTAAATCTCAACGCTTCTTGCCCGAACACCAAGTTGATCGCGCTCGAGTCTGTCTTGCTGCAGCACCGCAAACCCAGGAATGGGCTTGGAAACAGGCGAAGGGCCTCTGGTGTGCCAAGCCGGACTTGGCACGTTGGGATCAGAGCTAAACTTGGGTTTGGGTATGAGGGAATGTGGGAGTCGTTGATCCAGGAAGAGGAAGCGATGTTCTGGGAGCCAAGCAGGACTGTAATGAATGACTAGGCTCGGCTCGACCTCCGAGTAGTTGACATTCGGTTCACCAATGGGCTGGGGTCGTAAAACATTCGTTGCGGAAGGACGGTGCACATCGCCATAAGCGAGACCAAGAGGATGGGGCGAACGATCGATCTATTCCGAGCCTTGTCTCGCGCAACGCATTGTGGGGATTGACGGGTACATAACAACAAGTCCTATATATACTAAAATGAACTCCATTGGGCGAGTGTCAACATGAGCTTTGCGACTCATTTCGAGCAACGCGCCTTCACGCTAGTCCACTTTCCATCCTTTAACGACTCCTCCGCTCACCCCAACCAACTCATCATCATCGCCTTGAGAGAGCAAGAGCTCAACCGCCCATGTAATGAGTGTAATGAACACGTTGGCCCAACGCCACCAGACGAGGGACGAATGGTCGAGAACTGATGCAGGTAGGAGGTCAGTCGAGGGACGTAAATTGGCATAGGTACGAGTTGTCCGACTCACGGAGTAGATGCGAGTAGACCGTCACGAAAATAGTTTGGCGGTAGGCCAGCAGAACTCTCGTCACCTTCCCGCTCGGTCTCAACTCATCCCAGTCCACCTCTTCCCCTTCTACAGTTCCATGCTGTTCCTTTTCGTCAGACCAGCTGTTTGATCCAATTTGGGGTAGGATTTTGGAGGCCAGTTGCAGGATGAGAAGCCGGTATAATAAAGCGACGAGTAAAGGTTTTGGGAGGGTGTGAGTGATGAAGGAGAGAAGCCTGGATAGATGAGTGAGAAGATTTGACAGGAGAGGTGCGCTATCAAGGCATGCTTCGTTAACAAGTGAAGGGGAGCGCAGCAGGTGAGTGACGTACTACGCGACGGCGCCCGCACCGACCCAGCTTGCCCAGTACGCTTCGCTCCCATATCCTCCGTGTCCGTCATCGATGATGTGCTCGTCGGAACACAGCCATACGCTATAGGCGAAGTACAAGGCAAGGAGTGACGACTCGATGACGTTGGTTCTCCGTTGCGCGAATCCAATGAGAGTAAGGAATATGAGGGCAGTGAGCGCGACTCCTAGGAGCGTCGATGATAATGGCGTCGTTGCTATTGACGAGTAACACTGTCAAGGGGGAGGCGCAGAACCGTTAGCACAAGTTGGCACGTGCCAGTTCTGGCCGTAAAAGGATTTTCGCTTCAAGACGTACCCAGACGATCCAAGTGGCACTCGCAACATAGGCGGAAGCTGCTCCAACGAGCAGCCCGACCTGCCATTCTTCGCTTTGCTCCGCCAATACCCTCCCAGTCCTTCCTGTCGCCTGAACGACAATGACGCTAGCCAATCCTTCCATCCATACGAACACGGGAGTCCACAGTCTTAATGCCTGCCCCCATAATTTAGCCGCCTCGAATAACCATGGTACGAGTGTTGATGTTGAAGAGAAGAGGTTGAACGAGAAGAGTAGGAGGAATGGATGCACGGGGACTTGCAGGAACGGAAGGAGGGGTGCAAGACTTGGGAGGACGAGCCGTATAGTGCTGTGAAAGAGCGAGTGAATCGTCAAGAGGAGAGAGAGTAGTAGGAACGCCGGC
>WSTY01001430.1:0-10563 GCA_019633465.1 Tulasnella sp. 417
ACCTACTGCTCTCTGTCACCCCATCCCAAACTGCCGTCCGCCGCTGTCGTAGTTTACACCAGGCTGCTCAGCGCAATCCCACACCTCCGGGTCCCCCGCTCCCTGTTGCTGGCTGCTGCCGTCGTAAGTTTTACGCCAGGTAGCTCAGCGCCACCCCACTTCTCTCTGTCACCCCTCCTCCCCTCTCTTGTCTATTGCCGTCGTAAAACTTACGCAGTTTGGGTCTTGCAGCAGGTTGAGTTGTTCTCTAGGCCTCATTCTTGCGTGTCTGTGTTTGTAAGGTTTACGCCGACTGCCCCATTGCGTCGTGATTCCCCTGT
Organism: Tulasnella sp. 417; assembly: GCA_019633465.1. NCBI lineage: Eukaryota > Fungi > Basidiomycota > Agaricomycetes > Cantharellales > Tulasnellaceae > Tulasnella > Tulasnella sp. 417. The sequence goes on from WSTY01001430.1 coordinate 321, forward strand.
GTCTTGATGTTTGCCTTCCGGTGTCCATAGACTTTATGCCAAATGCTATTGAGTTTTGCTAGTCTTGTGCTCCTCTGTCAGCGCTCGTAGAGTTTACACCCAGTGTTTAAGAGCGTGCTTGCCCCTTGTGAACCTGTTTGACCTGGGTATGGACCCTAGGTGCAGACCCTAGGTGCAGACCCTGGAGCTTCACCTAGCTTCACCTGGGATTCCCCATTAACCTTGGCCCGCCCATCAGCGCAAATGGCCACGCATCTCATCTGCGCAATGGTAGGCGCAACCATCAGCGCAGATGAGGTGCGTGGCCATTTGCGCTGATGGGAGGCGCTACCATCGGCACAGATGAGATGCGTGGCCATCTACGCAAACAGGAGGCGCAATCATCTGTGCAGATGGGAGGCACTATCATCGGCGCAAATGAGAAGTGCGATCATTTGCGCTGATGGATGTACCATCATCTGCGCAAATGAGGGGCCTGGCCATCTGCACAAATGAGAGCCGCAATCATCTCCGCAGATGACAGACACTACCATCGGCGCAATGGGGAGATGCAGCCATCTGAGCAGATTGGAGGCATGCCCATGCCTACTCAGGGTCTGCCCTAAGCTCCCCTAACCCTAAGCCAAGTTTTGAAGGTCCCTATAGATCAATTGGACGACCTGGCGCTCAGTCTTAGCTTCCTCTACCGTGTCGGCCTCTATCCAGTGGTCCTGCACGGCGCAGGCCCTCAGTTGAACGAGATCCTCGAAGCCGAAGGTGTCACCCCCGACTACATTAGCGGCATCCGCATCACTGGTAAGTGGGGCCGACAGTACAAGCTCCATTGTATTTCACCAGTGTGCCTGGCGTTCGTTGCCTGCTTGACAGACGCCAAGGCCCTGCAAATTGCCCGCCGCGTTTTCGCCGAAGAGAACTTGCGTCTCGTCACTGCCCTCGAAAAGCTTGGAACTCGTGCTCGACCCATTGTTACAGGAGTCTTCACCGCCGACTATCTCGACCGCGAAAAATATGGCCTCGTCGGCAGGATCACTCGAGTTGACAAGCGGCCAATTGAAGCGGCCATCACCGCTGGTGCTCTCCCCATCTTGACCAGCTTAGCCTGGTCCAACGAGGGCCAACTGCTTAACGTCAATGCCGACGTTGCAGCCGGAGAGCTCGCTAAGGAGCTTGAACCTCTTAAGATTGTGTACTTGAATGATAAGGGAGGTCTCTATCACGGCGTCACTGGCCAAAAGCTCGACGTCATTAATATGGATGAGGTAAGCCTTGCGCGGTACAAACCCATTTATTCACATGCAACTAATATACGGACTGGCCCTTTAATAGGAATACGACAGTCTGATGAAGGAATCGTGGGTCAAGTATGGCACCAAGCTGAGGCTCCGCGAAATCAAGGAATTGCTCGACCACCTCCCACGTACCTCCAGCGTCGCCATCATCTCTGCCAACAGCTTGCAGAAGGAACTTTTCACCGACAGTGGTGCTGGAACTCTTATTCGCCGAGGATACAAGCTATTCAAGCACTCATCTATTGACGCCGTTGGACCCGATCGTTTGCGCCAAGTCATTCATGATCGCGACCCCGAGGTCATCTCCGGCAACCAGTCCGTCGCTGGCGTCTTGAACGACTTGAAGCAAACCCCATACACTATCTACGGCGACGAGCCGTTCGAGGTTGTCGCCATCGTGTCCCACCCCGAGGGCGAGGTTCCCATCATGACCAAGCTCCTCCCCAGTCGCAACGGCATCCTCAACAACGTCGTCGATAACGTCTTCCAGGCCATCAAGAAAGACCACAGAAAGTTGTTCTGGACCGCCCGTGCGGACAACGAGAACCGCGCATGGCACTTCGAGCGCGCCGACGGAAGCTTCACCCGTGCTGGACGGAGCTTGTTCTGGTATGGTATCCAGGACGTCAAGGAGGTCGAGGCTGTCATCAAAAGTTTTGAAAGTAACAAGCGATTGGAGAGAGCCTACCTTCCTGTCGGACCGTCGCCGCCCCCGCACCGCGTGTCAGCAGCCCCAGCCGGAGCTCGAGAATATCACACATCAGCTCGACGGCCCTCCCTCGCCTCTGGTTCTCTAGCCGGTATCCATACTGGTTCATCCCGCGGTTACGCTCAGCCGCCCCCGCTTCAGAACAAAAGCGGGTTGCTCTTATCGGAGCTTGTGGCTTCCCCGGCCAAGCCCGCGTCTCGCTCCTCAACACTCACCCGTCGCTGAACCTCACTCACGTCTCATCCCGGGAGCTCGGCAACGGTTGGGAGCTAGGGCTGGCTAAAGTTGAGAAGAGAGTCAGTAAAAGTGCTAGAAAAGAGGTCGAAACGCTTACCTAAACTATCCCAGAGCAGCTCCTCTGGTGGCGTTGGGGTACGGCATTCAATTTGAAGGCGACGAAACGGGAGGCAGTTTGTGGTGCTCGGGCGGGAGTTCCGACTAGCTACGTTTGGTAGCAGAGTCAGTCAGACTGTATGATCTGAGTTTGAAAGGCTTACATAAGATATTCTAAAGCATTAGGGAAGGTGGTGCTGGGGTGTGGTGTTCGTTTAGAGGTGAGCGAACGGTAGTGGTGGTTCTGGCAGTCCTGCAGGGGGTTGGACGGCTATATGCAGTCAACGAAGTAGTGATGGTACCTGTCAGAAGTGTGAAATGCTTACTTGCTACGTTTAAATGCTCGGCCAAGGTGGTGCTCGGCTGCAGCCGTCGATTTGAAGGTGAACGACCGGGGAGGGCCGTCATGGCGGTCTTACCAGAGGTCAGACGGGGTACGTTTAGTGATAGAGTCAGTGAAAAGAAAGAAAGAGTTGGAAATGCTTACCTATTACATTGAGAATCGTTCGAGAACCGCTGCGCTGGGTGCGGTGTTCATTGGGGGGAGGGGTGGCAAACGAACGGTAGTGGCTGTGTGGCCGTTATGTGGAGAGTGCGGAAGGTTGGGAAGAGAGTCAGCAGACTCGTAGAAAAAGGTTTAAGCGCCTACCTAAGATATCGCGAATTATTTTTGATGGAGACGCCGAGCTGCAGCATTCAATTTGAAGGTGAACGAATTGGAAGGGCGGTTGTGGCGTCCCTGTGAGAGGTCGGACAAGCTACGGTTGTCCACAGAGTTAGGTTAGGTTTGGTTACAAACAGCATGAAATCGGACGAAAACGCTGATCTAAAGCATCCCAAAACGGTCAGAAAGGTGCTGTTGGGGTACCGCAGTGACGTTCTATGTGAACGAACGAGAGTGGGGGTTGTTTGGAAATTCGGACCGGCTAAATTTGTAATAGATTCAATAAAATAGTGGAAAAGGGGTCGAAACACTAACCTAGGCTGTCCCGGAGCAGCTCCGATGGTGGCGCTGTGGTGTGGAGTTCGATTTGAAGGTGGACGAACAGCGTGCTGGTCGTGGAGATCGGGCGATACGTTAGCTTGCTATTCTTAGTAAACGAATTAGTTCAAGCAGGAGTTAAGCTGAGTGCGAACTGCGAACTTCAGAATAACGAAGGCTCGCTAGAGTGGGCGTTGGTTTTCCACATTCCATTTCATGCTAAACGAGCGGGGAGGTCGTCATGCCGGAGCTCTGATTGGTTACATTCAGTGACAGAGTCAGTAGAAATAAACAAATGAGCACATATCACTTAACTAAGAATTATAAAAGGTTCGAAACGGTGGTGTCGGATGGCGGGGCAGGTTTTGGATCTGAACGATGGGAGGTTAACCGTGGGGGTCGTGCGGGAGATTATCCTGACTAAATTTGGTAACAGCGTCAGTCAGCATATTGGACATAAGTTCAAAGTGCATACCTAATAGATTGCGGAGAGTTCAAGAAGGCTGTGCTGGGGTGTGGCATTCGTTTTGGAGATGAACGGCCGGGAGCCGCCTTCGTGGCCCATCTGCCCGATGTCCGAGAGCTAAATTGATAACAGAATTAGTGAGAATACATAAAAGTGTGCCAGAAAACCTTGCACATACGGTCCCGTAGCGTTCGAGGAGGTGGGTACGGCGTTCTCTTAGGAGCGAACGAACTGGGGCGGCAGGAACTGGAGGTTAGGTTAAATAGAGGCTGTTAAATCAAAGCAATAGCTTCAAGACGCTTATCTAATACATTTAAACCCGTTTCACGAGATAGCCCCGGGGCGCGGTGTTCCTTTTGAAGGTAAACAGACGGAGGTGGCGCCGTTGTGGTCGTGCGGGAGGTGAGGGTGCCCAAATCGGGGCGCGAGAGTCAATGGACGCAATAGAAATGAGTTTGAAACGCTTAAGTAAGGTCTTGCGGAGCGTTTGAGGAGGTGTCGCTAGGGTGTGACGCTCATTTTAGAGATGAGCGGACGGCAGCGCCCCGAGAGGTTCGGGGTTAATTTTGGTAACAATGTCAGTGGAAATACATCAAATAAAAGGCTTACCTAATAGATACCAAAGCGTTCGGGAACGCGCCGCCGGAGTACTGCGCTGGTTAGGGAGGTGAACGAATGGGAATGGAGTCTTGGCAGTGAATCGAGGGGTCGGACTCGCTAACTTTGGTAATAGAGTAAGTCGACGTATTGGGAGTACTTTTCAGACGCTTACCTGAGCTATCCTAAAACATTTCAGATGATGGCGCTAGGGTGCGGTGTTCGATTTGGAGGTGAACGAGCGGGAGTGGTAGTATGGTGAGCGAATGGCAATGCCGCAATGGTGGTCTTGCTGAGTCTGTTAACGGAGTGGGTCAACGTATTAAAAAACGAGCTCTAAATGCTTACCTAATGCATCTTAGAACATTCCAAAATGCGGCGCTGGGGTTCGGTCGATATGTCTGAGGTGAACGAACGGGAGGCCTGGCGGCGATTGAGCGGGACATTCGGATAGTTATATTTGTTCAGTAAAAGTATCGTATGTCTAATTATATTGCATACCTAAGATAACCCAAACCGTCGCCAGAGGTGCCGTTCGAGGGGGATGTTCGCCCTGACGGTGAAGGGCGGGGTGGCAATTGTGGAGGTCAAGCGAGGAATTAGATTAGCTAAGGTTGGTCACAAAGTCGGTGGATTAGAATAATTTAGATTCAAGAACTGACCTATGACATTCCGAAGCGCTTGAGAAGGTGGCGCTCCAGCGGCATGTTCATTTGAAGGCGAGGAATCGGGTGACAGGGGTGGTTGTCAAGTCAGACTGCCTAAATTGGATGAACTAGTCAGTAAAGGTATGTATAAAGATGCAAAACGCGTACCTAAACCGCCCCAAAGGTTCGTTGAAGGTGGCGCTGGGGTTCGGATTTCGTTCCGAAGGTGAACCAACAACCAAAAGGATGACGGTCGTGGTGGTCGTGCAAAGGTAAGTGCAAGTCTGAATGGCTTGCTAAAATGCGATGGGAAGTTAGGGAACGAGAAGATCGTAAAGGCCACGCACCCAGGAGAGCGAGCATGTTCAGTTGCAGGTCCGCGTAACTTCTCCGACGGTCGCATGCCAGGTTTGACCTGGGCTGGGGAATGGGCTGCTGCCTTCACCGCGTTTGTAGAATTTACGCCCATTGATGCACTGACTTGTCCTGCATGTTGCGTCCAGAGGCTTGCCTCATGTTCTCGGATGTATTGCCGAATACGGCAGTGCAGGCCCCGTGTCGTCGAGGGGGGGCCGGATGGAAACATGTCGGAGGGTGGCAGGTTCGAGGCATTAGGACGTCAATCTAATGGACAATGGGATAGCTAACGTGCAGATCCACTTACTTCTTGCTGTTAAAGGCTACAGAGAACGAGATCGTCGATGTCGTCCTTCTTGCTGGCGTCTGCAACACCCGGGCTTGAGGGTCTTGCGGAAGAGGTCGATGTGAAGCCCCTCTAACATGGCATAGTTGAGGTTCTCGCAAAGGTGTCGTGAAAGGAAAAGGGTAATGAAATCACCTCCAAAGCCGTACCTTATGTTCTTAGATGCATCGCCGAATGTGGCTATGGCATGTGTGGTTCTGTCGGGGGGATGGAAAGTGTCGGCGGCGCTAAGCGTTGAGCAGTCGAATACTGAGGTAGATGGTCGACGGCGACGGTAGACGGCAGCCGTAGACCATAGACAGTCGACGGTAGACGAACCATGGTCGGAGGACCACGATCGACAACCAAGGTTATGCATCTCCGAAGGTGGCGAGAGAGTCGTCGAATGCTGCGGTAACCAAGCAGTGAAACGAACTGTAGCGGCAGAGGTTCGAGGACGATGACGGGAGTCGCAAGGAGCTGACGGGCTGAAGGTCGAAAGGAATCCGGGATGGTCGAAATGGTCAAAAGCTGTAGGCGGGAGTGGAAGGACAGTGCCGAGAGGTCCAACGGAACGACGGCGGAGGGAGGTCACGGCGAAGGTTCAACAACGGCAGCGACGACAGGCTAAAAGACGGCGAGGAGTCGGAGCCACGTCGGAAGCAGGTGGCGATAGCGGAGAGATGGTGGCCCGGATGATGAAGGAGCGGGAGGAGGGCAGTAGCAACCGTTGGGAAAGTGGCGCGGCCTCATCGTCTCGGATTTACCGCCGAATGAGGTCGTGGCATGCCTGGTCGCATTAGATGTCGGCAGCGCCGGGGGTCCATGGGTCGAATATTGCGATAGTTAGTCAATAAAAAGATAATAAAATGAGGTCGAAAGGCATACCTGATGTTCGTAGATGCATCACCGAACGTTGCGAAGTGGAAGTTTCTTGTTTCACAGTAAGCAAACGTGAGTCCGTGAGGGGACGCCTTGTTATGAGCCAGCGGCAAAGCAGACTTGTAACCCATTGTGGCGACAGGGGCGAGATGCCAAATACGCGGGACGCCTTAATTCCAACCCGCATGCAATGTAAACAAACAAGGGGAGGTGATGGCTGTGGGGCACTAGGTTCACACGTAAGCCCCTGCTCCGGAGGCGGAGCACCTTCGCGAGAAGATTATGTCAGCGGGCCGAGGGAAAGTTCTCTTCGTTCGCAGTCGGTTCGGTATAAACCCGGAGCCGAATCAGACTTCAGAGTTGAAGTTCAGTCATACTCCTGCTTGTGACGGGATAGTTTCCGCAATGGCGCGGGAACTCATGCCGGGTATCATCCGTGGCAACGAACAAGTACCTAGAGCCATTCTATTGACGGCTATGCGCTTCTTCGTTTACAAGTGCTGCTAGCGCATGCTACGGACTCGGAGTCTCGAATGGCATGCGGCGGGCTCGGGTCTCGAATTTGGTGGCGCCGGCCCTGGGAACCCCAGGAAACAAGGGATTTAGAGTTAGGCTGATCGCCGTCTACCACATATTTCATCATTCGCTGCTCACCCAGGATGTCTGACGATAGTAAGTCTCTCGTTGATTTGAATTCATCTGCAGTACGCTCACAGTCGAACGCCAGGCCCACTAGTGTTCCGGGGGGTGGATGGAAGGGAAAGCGAGGCCTTTATCCGCTCGGTTAAATCGCGGGCGTTCTCCACCGGCAAACAACGGGACTACGAGTGGATGGCCGACTTTGCATCTACCTGTTTTGAAGGCGATGGATTGAGGTGGTTTTGCGGTCTCGACGACGAGACGCAAGGAAACTGGAAACTACTCGAACGTGCGCTTCTGCGAGACTTCCCTCGGAGCTCGGATGCAGCTGCACCATCTTCGTGAGCATACGGTTTCCGTGATATCTCGTTTGGCTATAACACCGCGCCCGCAGATCAACTATTCCCACCGCACCGGCGGCGGCACCACCACCGCCTCCTTTCGCATCATATCCGCCGTCATCCACCGGCCAAGCACCTACCCAACTCCCTCGCGATCTTCCTGCACTTCCTCCACGTGGAGCTCCAACTTTTGCCCCGCATTCAAGTTCCCTTCTAAGAGGCCACCTAAAGCTCGTTTTCGATGACGGCGGCGCAACTCGTACAGCATACATTAAAACTAAGCCCGACCCTTATGGCTATTGTTCAACCACTTCAAGCGCAGATGACGCTCTCCGCATTGCTTACAAACCTTCAGAAGACCGTGTAGAGCTTCTCGTTATAGTGGGTTTTCTTCTTTGGAGGCATTGCGCGCCGTTAACCTAAAGATTTAGGATCGTGACAACCTGGCTCAGGGCGACCTTTTTGGGGCCAAACGTGTTGGAGATAAGCGATTGTGAGTAATTCTTATAATACCTCCCATCAATTGCAGGCTCAAACCCCATTTCGCCAGAAAACGTGCCTACCTGGTTGTCGGTTCCGACATAGGCTCAGGGGAGTCCAGGATCTGGCTTGTGAAACCAGGGCGCACTACGTCATTTTTACCTCGACTAGTAGACGCAGATGGTAGGTCTTGGTGCTATCGCTGGTTTCCTCTTTGTGTGAAAATCTGACTATTGGACACTGATCAACCAGGAGCAGTGATGAGGGTCGACACGCGGGATCGCCGACCCGTCATACAATGGGGTCCCCCAGCCAGCGATTCTGCACCTGCCGTAAGTCAAGTGACAACTAGATTTTCGATGTTCCTAGCGCTAAAATTTTGCCCAAGCAATTGGAATTCGAACCTATTGTGTAGGGATTGCCTCTTTTGCTGTAGGAACAATACCGTGATGCTATCAGAGCCCATGCTTCGATGTACAAGGGAACGGTCCATTCATTAGTTGATCCTCCTCATATGCGTCCACTCGGGGGCGGTGTATGCCTCAGACCTTTTGGCGCTTCACTTACACTATTGAGGGAGGCTGTCCGCCACCATGTTTCGGTTTGCCGCGTGACTTCTCGGCGACCTTCAGGAAACTGGGAAGGTTGCGTCAGGTGTCGCAATAATTCCCTCGAAAGACTCTGAGAACTTCATTTGTTCTGGTGTTACAACTCCCAAGTGAACTTTATTTAGCCGCGTCCTGTTTAAATACCGTTCCGAGGTGTACCACATTTCTGACATCCTCACGCACGTGCCAGGCCTTCCCAGCAGGCCTTAACCAGCTGACACAACCTTAGCAGCCGGTCCTTACCCTAGTCCCTACAGCTACTACTCATCTTCTCCTTTACATGGGCTCAGCATCTTCACCTGAACCATTCGATCTCGGCTCGCCGCCGCCCTATGTTGGGGCGGAATCGACAGTCACCCTGCCTTCCTACTCTGCCGAACTTCGGCCACAAGAACAAACCCTTCAATCGCAACCTCTTCGCCGCCGCCCATCCAATGGAGCGGAGTCACTCTCTATGTCCGAATACATCTATTCTACAAAATACATGACATTGAACCTGGGAAGGAACATTTATGGAACAGAGATTCCAAGCTATGGGCGGAATGGGATCATCACCGGGACTCTGACCGTCAGTGATTTCAAGTACACAAAGGAAGTATCACTATCAGTAAGTTGCTGAAAGTTTATTTCAAATTTTATGGCGGCTTTGCTTCAACTATGCTGGGTATAGATCCTTGGCAAGGTCACGGTTGTCGTTAACCACCCTAGCGTACCCATTCCGCCAGAGCGTCGAACGGTACTACTACACACGGAGACATTATGGTCCGCATCAGAGTCCACTCCACGACCAGAACCACCCCAAACACTCCGCATATCCTTTCCTCTACCAAGCTATGCTCGAGGTTGCGCTTCACTTCTGCCACCTTCGATCTCATCATATTCATCTTCCATCGAGCTCGACGTTCGATACTCATTGACAGTCGACATGAGTCGCCAAGGCATCCATCGAAATCAAACCATCAACACGGGCTTCCATTATCTCCCCAAAAGTACTCCAGCACACCCTCTAGAGGTTCAAGTCGCACCCGGATCGGCAGGAGGGAAAACAGACGAGGAGACTGAAGGATTGCGCTGGAAGATGGTGGAAACGAAGCTAGATGCGCCCATTACTAGACAAGACGGTTCTGTGGTACGAGTAAGTTTGCATCTCCGTATTCGGACCCAAGCCGGATTCTAAGTAGGTTACCAGTTAGGTCTGCCGCTACCCCTCATGTTCACCTCTGGCATTCCAATACCTTTCCGCGCTTCCATCATCTCCCTGGACCTTGCTCTGTCTGAAACGACAATTCGAGCAGCACTTAAGGTCCAGCTCATTCAATCAATCATCATTACTTGTGGCATACGTTCCTTCAGGTTCCAAAACATTGTTGCAACTGGGAGGCTTTGGAAAGTTGAAAGAGGGACCGGTAGTGGGATCTGGGACGTCACGGGTTCGATCTCTGAGCTGCGTCGTGGCACCGAATTGAGTTGGAAGCTGGTGAATGTTGTTGAACTCCAAGTAAGGGCTATGAAGGGTCCGTACTCTGTCTTTAGGGTTTCTGACGGTTACCATTCCAGTATTCTATAAGAATGACACTTGCAAGCATTG
>WSTY01001431.1:0-10558 GCA_019633465.1 Tulasnella sp. 417
TGAGTGCGTCGGCTTCTCTCAGCCTGTCGCCGCAGCGAGATGCAACATCGACGGCTTCCTCCAAAGTAGCCAACGCCCTTGCATATTCGCCTTGGTGCCGGTACGTTTCTCCTAGCTCTGTGAGGCATTTTGCGACGCCCACACTGTTCCCCTTCTCCCGGTAGATTTTCAGGCTCTCCTCTAGATTGCGAAAAACGTCTACGTAGTGTCCCGCACGCCCCAGCCAGAACAGGGATTCTGCTACGCCGATATCATCCTGTAAATTCCTGCACTTCTCCAAGGCGGCAGCAGCTGTGTTCTGCATTTTGACAAAGTTCGAATCAAGATAGGCCACAGCGGCTTGTTTGCGAAGAACACGGGCCACTCCCTTGTCGTTTCCTTCTTCGTCATAAAGACGCAGGGCTTGTTCGAGGTAATCAAGTCCTGCCTTGTGATTGCCTTTCCAGCTCTCGAGCTCTCCTAGGGTCTCCAGCGCAGCGGCCGAACGGGTCTCAGGATCTGCAGTCTTGGAAGTTGGAGGGAAGTGAGGCTAAATCGGGAGAGCTTAATGACAGCTTTATCGACCAACGGGCGAGGAGATACCCACAAGGTACTCGAAAGTTGTTTTACACATTGCGCTTGTCGGGCGTTTCAGCGGATCGACTGCCCAGCACCTCGTGATCAAGTCCCAAAGCTGGAGGCATTCGCGAAGGCGAGATTCCCCGTCAACCTGAGGTAGAGGACTCTCGAAAATCTTGCGGATGATGACAAACTCCGCCACAACTTCCCCGTATGGAAGCTCGCCGGTCATTATCTAATAAACGAAGGGCGATAAGTAGGATGCCATAACAGGAAAAGAGTCGACAGACCTCCCACACAAGCCAGGCCCAGGCGTATATGTCGCTATTTGCAGTTCTCGGATCACCGTTTAGCAGTTCAGGACTGCACCAACGGATCGACCCCTTGAACCCGGCCGTGCTCTCCAGTCTGGCAAACCCACTATCCTCATAGAGCCGCGCTAGTCCAAAGTCGCATAGAACGGCCCTATATACCGAGTTCACGAGAACGTTTGGCTTCGGTTTTAATGTTAATTAGATGGATGGCCCGTTTCTCGAAGAGTCGTGACCTACGGATTTAATGTCTCCATGACAGACTGGCGGATCCTGCCCATGAAGAAATGCTAACGCTTCGATGGTGTCACAAGCCTGGTGCCAACCGAAATGTGAGCAGCCTGGCGTTCCAATCATCTGACGGAGACGTACCAGCGACAGCTTTTGCGGCACTTCGAGTTCCCGCCCGGTGATGAATTCCCTTACGTTCCCGTACGGCTCCCATTGAGATATCAGCCAAGATTCTCTGCGATCAAAGTCGACACAGAAGCCGAGGAATTTGGCGATACCAGGATGACCCTTGAGGCGTGACCAAACCAAGACTTCCTTTGTAAATCGCTAGGAGCGGCTGCCAGTCAGTAAGCCTAGGATATGGAATGGAGTTATAGCCCCACTCGTTTCAAGTCATATCCATCATACATTGCTGAAAGCTTGATTTCTTTGACGGCGACGACTTGGGGTTGTTCAGATAGAGCCGGCCACGTAGGAACCTCTGCCGAGGCCGACAGGTGTGCCTTTCGTACAACGCCGTAACCGCCTGCGCGCCTTTCATCGTTGGCCATGAAAACTACTCTTTGTGAGTTTATCATATACTCTTCCAATGTATTGAACGCTTCGTCCTAAGTTTTCGGGTCTGTAAGTAATTCCGAGCTAGACTCGAGCGCTCGTTGACGTACGACTGCCAATCTTCTATCAGCCCGTCTTTGTTCCACACTTTGAGTAGTTGTCATTATGTGCAAGCCAAATCTCTCTTAGCTGGGTGAGAAGCAAAAATGGGAAGTCGTTGCGATAAGAGGGGCCAGCGGTGGTGAGTCGTACTGCAGTGCGGCAAGTATCGCCACGTGCTCGACTGGATGCACCGGACCGGCCCTGAGGCGCCCCGGTTCCCAGGTTGACCCCTATATCAAGCATTCCAGGATGCAGACGGGTGTCAATATCGAAATATAATTCGTGGATTAAGCTCATCCTGCAGCTTGGACTGACCTACGGCTCATCGACCGACAGTCAAGAGACTGATCGCGATGCAGGATGAGCCGTCGAGATGCGTGCAGCCGGCGAAGGCTTTGACTTTCGTTCCCCTTCCGGCTTAGGTGGACTCAGCGGCAAGAGCATGCGTTTGACCGGAATTCTTCGCCGTTCAAGCACTCGGCTGTTTCCCGTTCATGTGGAGGGCTGGATGGATCCACATCCTGGGGCATAAGGCTAACTGCCCTTTTATTCTCAATTCTGTCGATGCCCGTGAGAGTATGGAAAGGGTTTACCGTATCACATCGACTACATATATATAAGCTGGTAGGCAGCTCGAATGTCGACGCCAAGCATGTAAAGACGGCGCACGCTCATTTCGACACTGCAAACTTGGCAATGCTCTGCCCGACATACACCGGTCGTGACGAGCGCCACAGCACCATCACAAAGGAAAACTCTCTCCGGATTATCAAAACAATATTATTACAGCAGTTTGCATAAATGATGACATTTGGGGAGAAAACAAAAGAATGGGTCCCATTCACTTTGGGCTGCCGGGATCTGGAGCGCTGCCACCCCAAAACAAACCTGCGCCCCTAGTGTCACACCAATCACGACCTAGGCCTGAGGCCCGCAATCCTTCGCCATCATAAATCTTCGGTGAATACGAGTGGCAAGGCATTTGGCCCGTTGCGTTAGTCTCGGGGTATCCGGATACAACTATCATGAATTTTGAATAGACATGTACGACATCCGGGGAGCACAGTAGCAAGGGGGTTTAGCTTGGGCGAGCTCTTGGTAAGTCACATTTAGGGTTCAGATTTTCGTCTTCATTCCGTTACTGGAGGTACGCAGTGGTGGCGGTTGAGGTTGGATGTTGACTGGTTTACTGGGCGCGGCGTTTGCTGTCGTCGCCCATTAGCCTTGGAACCTAACCTAAACTTCAGTTCGTTGTGGCCGTCGGTTTGGGTATGCTAACTCAATGAGGCAGGTTCCAGTGGGATTTTGAACCGATTCGTCGGGCCCAATGCCTCGGGTTCAGTCCTAACACAAACACTCTTGACTGCTTTACCCCCTTGCCCTCGCCCTTCTTTCTAGCGAAGACAACTGTTGTTAACGAGCAAAGGGTCTCCGCAACCTCTCAGCTCTTGCCATTCTGCGTTGTATTGGAATCGACAATCGCTCCACCCACTCCAACGAACATTTCACCTTGCCTTCACCGAGACTGCCTCGATTTCTTCTGCCGGCACCAGTAGCTCTTCAGGTACGCCATTAAGCCGAAGGGGGGGGGGGGAGCCTCGCTGCCTCTAGTATGGATATGAACGCTATCCCCGAGAACGAGAGACTGCGTCAAGGTGGTGTTGGGGAATCGAACGCGCGCAGTCTTCCCTCTGAGGTAACTAACTTGGTACCACAAGCATTGGTCGAACCGTCACAAAGGGCCGAAGCTCAGGAGCGCAGAGATGCACTCGAATCGATCCATCGTACTACTCCAGATGTCGAGCGGAGCAAAGGTCCGTATCACGTCTCACCGACTTTCGGGCACTGAGTTAATCTAGCCAACGAAGCCCAACAGGGACCAAAGAACGAGCTGCAACACTACCTCTTGACAATGATATTGGTTCCTTTATCTCTATACAGCCAGTCTGCACCAACGGGCGCTTTGGGGACCTATTCATGGGGGTTCGCAAGGTGGGGGGTCGCCAACGGGTATCACCCTCCCTTCGCAGTCTTGGCAGCATTCGACGGGAACGCTACTACATCCCCCGCTTTACTCTCTGAAGTGTTAATCGGGAAGGTGGTTCGAAGGTGCAAGTCCTCACGGGTGGAACCCTTCGCTTCCCAGGTGGGCAAAGGGTGCACTGGAGGGTCCCTCGTAGTTCGCAGTATGCGGGTCTAGGAAAGGACCGACAACATAAATATATATGAGTTAGGAGAGTAAGGAAGACGATGCCTGATCCACAAGAACATATATGAAGGACAACGGACCCGGAACCCTGGGATGGAAAACACGGTTACGATTTCAAGGCCGTTACACATATCTTCCGAGCAGTGACTTGAGGTTCAGCACTGTCAGCTAGAATCCGTGGCGTTGTAACTTCTTTCGGCTACGCGACAGGACTGACTTCTAGCGAGTGCGATTCTGGCCTAGGCTCGGCGAACACTTGGGAAGCCGATTAACTGTGTGCCGATTTCGTAGCATATCGCCTTCGGCCCGAAGCACCCTAGTAAGCACGAAGATTTTTCGCCTTGAACGCTTCCTCGTCACGGCTGTTCATGTCTGCTAAAATGGCGTCCTTCGCTTCTAGACATCTCGAAATCTTGCCCTTGTACTTAGCCTCGCCCTTGCGCCATTCAGCTATCGCTGTGTCGTACCAAGCCAGCGCGTCCTCTTTGTGTCTGAGGGCTGACTTCGATTGTGCTAGGAGAGCGGCTGCATCCGCCAACACCGAGCTCAAGGCAAGCGCGAGGCTCTGATAAACAAAGCACGATTCCTCCAGAGCTAGAATGGCGTCTTCGTGCCGGCCCTGTTCGCGGAAGCACTTTCCCAAGTGGTAGAGCGCTTGACCCAGTCTTCATCCGGCATCGGTGCTTCGAGCAACGCGAACCGACTCGTGGAGTAGCTCCTCCGCTTCCATGTGGAGACCTTGTAGGAGTTTGACTTCGGCCAGACGGCAAAGGCACGTGCTCAAGCCGTGCTCCCATCCAATGTTCTTCGCGATGTCGGATGTAGCCCTCATGTTGACCCCATTGAGATCGTGGCCACGCGATCGAGCAGCAGTGACGGAGCCCTGGTTCAAAGCCCGTTAAGGCATGCAATGTAGACGTTCTCCGGTATCATTTACCCGCACGCGCCCACCCCCAAGAACACACTTGGAAAGCTCCAATCCTAGTAGAGCATGTATGCAAGCCTGGGACCTTCAATGTATTAAAAAATCCCTGGTTTCGGGCCGTAACAGTTACATTTTTTGGCGAGTTAGATTTGCAGAGTTCCATTTCCTTTGTTCATCGTCACCGACCTCCCAATTAGACAAAGGGCGACGGAAGTGTGCCAGCGTTTAGCTCGCGGGGGCGGGGCAACAGCCGCGCTTAGGGAGGCTGGTAACGGCGGAGCCCAGGGACGGATCCTCTCCAACGGGCGTGGGCAACCCTCTCACGGACGGGAACCTTCCCCCATCTGTCGCCCTAAAACAGTCAACACTGGAATTCTAAACCAGCCTCCAAGCTTCGGAATTGACGTCTTCGCGTTCAAACGACGGTCCAGCCCAAAAATCGCCGGAGAGGAAGAAAGCCATGCCGGTCAAGTGGTGGGTAGGTGGGGGAACGGGGTTTGCTGCGACTGAGCGACTGACGTGGGCTCTTGCGGGCTGGTGGGTTTTGTCATTGGAAATGAGGTTGGAAGAGGTGACGTTGCGGTGGCGTTTCAGGTTCGGGTTGTGGTCTGGAGCCGGCTTGCTGACCGGAACCGTGGCGAGGCGTCGAAACTGGAGAGAGATGACCTGAAGCTGGTTACCACAGCAGGTTCGACTCCTCCTCTGCTCTCGTAATCGTCTTCATGTTCATCGGCAACTACCTCCATCGCCTGCATCTTTCCTGCCATCCTCCGTTCGCTTCCGAAATCGACTTTCGGAGATTTTCCCTCTCAACAGGTGGCCAACGTCCCAAGGAATTCGTCTTCTGGAATCTTCCCGACCCTCTTGCGTCGTGCAGCAGGACGTGGACGTTAAGCGAACCAAGCGATGTCCAACCCTCCCGCCGAACTTGTAGGCGCCCAATGTTCTTGTCGAATATAGATCCAAGAGGCTCCAGGTCCTAGGAGTCGAGGAGCGCTCGTGGTTTCTCATTTGGGGAGAGGTATTAGTCCTCCCTCGTATTGGTATCTCCTGACTCCGTTCCCCTGCGCTTTTCCCTGCATTGGATGTCTAGCCCCAGCGGGACGCCCATCTCAACAAAAGGTGAGGAGTACTTGTCCCGTCATCCCCCACGTATGTTCGTGTCGACGGTACTGGAGACGATGCGTATGGCCTGACGGAGCCTATTAGCGCTTTGGGTCCCAGGAGCCCTGCAAGAAACCGAGGCGAGAAACGACGAGCGAGTATTGGGGGGTTGTTGAAATTGGCACCACGAAAAGGCCGCTCCAAAATCGAAGGGAGGTTGCGGCGAGACGTTTCTTCCAATACGCGTTGTTGATAGGAGCACCATCGTCCTAGGCCCACGTCGTTTGGGTTCACGTAGACAACACTCTCGGCCTCGGGCCCGTGGTCTCCAGAGTAGCAGTCGAAACATTCGGAAGCGGGGAACTTTGGTGGCCTCCTCCATATACCTAGGCTCGGAAAGAGTGTCGTTAAACATAATCTTCGTTTGCAATGAACGTCAATCTGGGGAACGATAATGGTCGGTGGGCTGCACTGAAAGGACAAGGTTTGGCACGCTTACCTTGGCACCAAAGCAAAACGCCTAAGGGTTTGTTCGTCGCTCCGAGCCCGAGAGTTGATAAATCATTTGTAATGCGAAGGGTATGCGGCCATCAACTTCCACGAGAGATTCCACCGCGGATACTGGAACATCGACGTCGGTGGTCAAGAGAAGGAGCGACACGACGAGAGCCAACTCCCAGCCCGCTCGTGAGGCGACACCGCTCCATTTGCCATCTGCGACGGTGACGGTTGAGATAGGGTAAACGACGAGATGGGTAGACCGAGCCCAACATGAGCGGCGGTGGTACTAGAGTAGTCAGCATGTTTGCGGTCGGTGGAGCTTGTCAGTTCATTGCGACGGAGGTGCGGCGGACGTCTGGCTAGCGTAGTTACAGATCGGTCCACAAGCACGGAGAGAGGGTGATGGCGACTGACTTGTACTTGTGAATGGTGTAGAGGAAACTAGGAACTGGAACGGACGCCCTTGACTATCAGAGCCCGCAGATTCGATTGACGCAAAGGTGCATTTAAAAGCTTCGCGGGCTATCCTGTCTGATGAAATTAGAACGACGGTTTTATACGCTTTGGTCAATGTCACGCCCAACACGGAACGGGAAAAACAGAGAGTGCTCCATACCCACTATAGAAGCTCGTAAACGGGGAGATCGGCGTCAACGCCGGGCAGGTTCCTTCGGGTTTCTTGACAAAATGGCATTCCGTGCGTATTCGGGAGTTTGAGGAGGTGCGTACGCCATGCATGAGGACCAAGTGAAGAGACAGAGGACGGAGCCAAATGGAGGATACGCACTTTGCAGAAAGACCAGTTCCGACTTGAATCTCCTATCTCCGCTGCTAACCCCGTATTGCCGCCGATGCCCAAATGGCAAATTTCTGCCGCTCCGCATCGGTGGATGAATGTGTTCTGTACACGAAGCGTCTGCGTTCGGAGTGGAAACGGGGAATACAGCTTCATCGTAAAGGCAGCCCGCTTCATGACGGCGAGGAGGCAGACCTAAACGTCAAGAACGCGGTCAAGGGGATGTGCAGCACACAGTGCTGACTGAAAATTGGAGCCCTTGTCCGATAGAAGGGCAAGACCCTTCCTCTTTATTCACGTGCGCGCGTGTTTGAAATCATCCAATTCAATACTTGGTGGGCGCTGCAATACCGATGTCCGGCCCTTATCTCCGTCTTGTCCGTCCGCCCCAACCAATACGGCGCCAAGGCTTAGGGAACTCCAACAAAAGGTCTTTTGAGTTTTGGGTGCATCGTGTAATGGATCCAAGAGAACTCTTCTCGGTCGCACTGTGTTGCCGCTAACTCGATAATTATAAGGCAAGTTTAAGCGGAAGTTCGAACCGATCTGGCGTTATGATAGTCGTACCTCGGGTTGAGTACTGACACAGCTACCCTTGACTGGGTCCTCCTCCTCCTTCCTCGCGTTTCCTTACAGCCAAACAAGCGTCAAGACAGGCCAGACGGCCTCCGCCATCTTGAAGCCCTTTGGCATCCCGTCTGAGAGTGGAAGTGACCATTGTCGTCACCCCACTCGACTCACTCCAACGACCCTTTTTCACATCGTCTTCTTGGTTCCGCCGCCAAGGGAATCTACCGCTACTTCCTCTGCCGGTACGAGTAGCTCTCGAAAGACACCATTGAATATGACAAGAGACGCGCGCCGAGTGGCCTCCAATATGGAGAGGTACGCTATCCCTGAGAACGAAAGACTCTGTCAAGGCGCTCCCTCCCTTCGACCGGACCCTCCAAACGCCACAACCACAGCCACAGGTGCCACAATCTCTCTAAAACTATGGGGTTGGAGCGGAACAGTGGGAATAGTAGATGAAAGGACGTTTTGGTTGACAGTTCCCTTCGTTCGTCTCCAGTTCGATTTCCCCTGAAGCCAGATTCTTCCCTATCCTAATTCGTAGACAGATCGTACAAGGAATTCTGGACGTTATAGATTCGTCTGTTCTCCATTGATGGTTTTTGGGAGGTTCTCGGACTGATACCGCCTTTTTCTCCCCCTTCACGTCCGTTTTCTCCTTTGGACATACGGACGTTGATAATCATACAGATAGTAACTATACGGACAGGTGTTTCCTACTTTCGGCCGGAAGCGACGTCGGTTCTTCCTTGAGCATGAGGAGTTCGCTGCGCCGAGCAAATAACCTGGTTGCCTCAATGAGGGCCAGCTAAAGCCCGACGGAGCGCTTGAAGCTCGATCCAACTACCATACCAATAGAATTACTTTTCTCTTAGTGGCGTGAACACGAAATGGAGCGTCCGACCTTCCCAGTCATCATCCACTGTTGTGGTACAGAGGTTACATCACGGGACGTTGGGGTATCCGGCATATATCCATTGAATCTCGAAACATCTGAGCTAGAAAAGCAAAGAATAGAATTTCTAGCGAACAACAGCACGTATGACGAACGCGAGGCCAGGAACCTGAGATCAAAAACGCGGCAGAAGGTTCGACTCTATCAGATCCATCACAGCCGGAAACGAGCTTCACCGGTTTGGAGTCGTCAGCTGGAGTACGTGGCGTTGAGTCGTATTCATGGCACACAACGACATGGCGTGGAGGGACAGGACCTTCGTAGCGCGAAGGCGCCGCCGCGTTCCCGATTTCAGACTTGATGACCGGCTCCGGAAGTTAACCGAGTTTGTCGCCGATCCCGACGCTCACCACCTTCGGCCCCGAAACTCCTCTTCAATTACGAAGACGCTTCGTCGTGCAACCCTCCGTCGTTACGTTGGTTCATCTCTGCCAAAATGATGTCCTTCGCTGCCAAACATTTCGAAACCTGGTCCGTGTAGCCATTCCCTCCCTTGCGCCATTCAGCTATGGCTATGTCGTATCAAGGGAGAGCTTCCTCTTTGTGACCGAGGATGGACTTCGAATCCGCGAGGAGGGCGGCTTCATCTGCTAACTCGGCATCGAAGCCTTCTCCGAGATTCTGATTAATAGCACAAGACTCCTCCAGAGCCGAAATGGCTTCTTCGTGCCGGCCTTGTGCCCGGAGACACTTTCCCAGCTCGCTGAGCGCTTGAGCCGGCCTCCATCCGGCGTCGCTGCTTCGAGCAACACGGACCGACTCGAGGAGTAGCTCCTCTGCTTCTGGGTGAATACCTTGGCTTAGCTTGGCTTCCCCCAAACGGCAAAGACTCTCGGTCACCCCGTGGTCCCATCCGATGTTTCTCGCAATGTCGCGGGCTCTCTGATAAGAGGATATGCTTTGATCCAGGTGATTGAGGCGGGAATGTGTGACCCCGAGAAGAGTGAGTGCATTGGCTTCTCCTAGCCTATCGCCGCAGCGAGATGCAACATCGACAGCTTCCGCCAGAGTAAGCAGCGCTTTTCCAGCTGCGAATTGTTGCAAATAGGTGCTTCCTAGTTCCCCAAGACATCTTGCAACACCTACACTGTTCCCCTTCTCCCGGTAGATTTTCAGGCTCTCCTCAAGATTGTGTATAACCGCGACGAATTTTCCCGCACGCCCCAGCCAGAACAGAGATTCTGCTACGCCGATATCATCCTGTAGACTCCTACACTTCTCCAAGGCCGCAGAGGCTGCGGTATTCCTTTTGACGAAGTTCGAATCAAGATCGGCCGCAGCGGCTTGTTTGCGGAGAACGCCGGCCATTCCCTTGTCGTTTCGTTCTTCTTCATAAAGACGCAGAGCTTGTTCGAGGTAATCAAGTCCTGCCTTGCTATTGCCTTTCCAGCTCTCGAGCTCTCCTAGGGTCTCCAGCCCAGCGGCCGAACGGGTCTGCGGATCTGCAGTTTTGGAAGTTAGAGGGTAGTGGGGCTAAATCGGGAGAGCTTAATGACGGTTTTAGCAACCCAACGGGGGAGGAGATACCCACAAGGTACTCGAAAGTCGTTTCACACATTGCGCTTGTCGGCCGCTGCAGCGGATCGGCCACCCAGCACCTCGTGATCAAGTCCCAAAGTTGGAGGCACTCGCGGAGGCGAGACTCTCCGTTAACCTGAGGAAGAGGACTCTCGAAAATCTTGCGGATGATGGCAAAGTCCGCCACAACTTCTTCATACGGAAGCTCGCCCGTCATTATCTA
>WSTY01001432.1:0-10555 GCA_019633465.1 Tulasnella sp. 417
GTTGAGTCGTGGGGTCTTGCACCCTCGATCTTCGACGCGTCGTCCATGAACGGTGCCGGCAAGCACGTGTCCATCGCACCATCGTACGTGTCTGCGAACAGCGGAAGGAGGCTTTCCGAGGGCGCGTCCTCTGGTGATGCGGAATGGAAGGAGCTCGAACGGCAGTTGGCTACCAATGGCAGCGACGTCGCGCACATCATGCCTGGGCGTAACGGATCCATGTAAATACTCGTAGAGGGTTGATCCCTCTCTCTCTTTTCTTCTTCTTTTCACTTTTTTCTTCTGTTTGATTTTTTTTCTCGAAACGAACACTTTCACGACTCCCCCTACTCATAACTCTCTCATTTGTGCCATATAACGCATTCCATTCCCTACCCCACGCTCGCTTACCCTACTCCCCAATGTATCGATTGCATTTAACTCTTCTTTTTTCTTTCTGATCCCACCCATCCCGCCTTCCCCCTCTTCCTCCGCCCCGCCTTCACATGTTGTTTTCTTCTTTGGTTCTAGTGTTTGTAGTTTCTTTTTGTTTTGCATTGCGCCTTCCTAGTTGAATAGCGCGTCCT
Source organism: Tulasnella sp. 417 (assembly GCA_019633465.1). Lineage (NCBI taxonomy): Eukaryota > Fungi > Basidiomycota > Agaricomycetes > Cantharellales > Tulasnellaceae > Tulasnella > Tulasnella sp. 417. The sequence continues at coordinate 567 of WSTY01001432.1, forward strand.
TCGGGCTCGACGCCTGACGTTCATATACTTTTGTCGTGTTGTTTGTGAAAAAAAATCATATATACATGGACTACATATGGCATGCTGAGACGAGAGAGTTCGAAAGCCGGAAAAGACATAGCACAGTGAGCTGTGAGGAGATACTGTATAATCCTTTACAGTATTCGAAACACTCGGGCGCTCTACTGCCCCTATCGAGTTCGCTTGACCATTCATGGGGCCAAAGAATAGCCACCCAACGCCACCAACAATGATATGTGGCCGGAAAAGCGCCAATAACTCTGAAGTGTTCTCCCCCAAGCTAAGAGCAATTCAAAACATGGTGTGATCGGAATTAATTGTTCATATCGATGCCACGGCGCTCCGAATTACGCGCAGGGACCGTATCGTTCCGGTCGGACCTGAGACCGCTCCCCCGTTTCTTATCGTTGACCACCATTGGTCGAGCGATACACTCTCTCCACTTTCAACCTGAACTGCGACGCAAACCAACCACCCAACCCAAGCTCTTTACAAAGCCTTGTATACAATAATCGATGAACATCCCAGCCGAGAATATTTCTGACACGGCCAAGCTCAAATTCCCCAGTCCGCCGGATAAATTCGGCCAAGACGGCAACTTCTACCGCTGCTACGATACTCTAGCGCAGGAAATAGATGAGGATGTGATCAGCAGGTTGAAAGAGCAGCTGGATTCAATGCTCGTCTTCGTAGGCCATTCTCTTTGACGTTCGCATAGGCCATTCAATCTAACATTCATTACGCAATACAGGCTGGTCTTTTCGCCAGCGTCAATACCGCTTTTCTCTCTCTCACCATTCCTCTCCTATCCGCCGACCCAGCCGACGATGCCAATGCCCTTCTCGCGCAAAACAATAACCTTCTGATCCAATTGGTCACGGGAGGGAACGTCACAGCTCCATTGAATTCCACTCTTCCCTCAGACGGATTCTACCCTTCAGGCAAAATCCTCTTGATTAACGGGCTCTTCCTATTGAGCTTAGCATTTGCAATTGTTTCGTCTTTCTCTACAGTTGTCGGCCGGCAGTGGCTGGTCTACTATCGCAAACGCAGTGGGAGGTCGGACCACCAACGATGGGAACAGCTGAAGCGGTTCCTTGGAACGCAACGATGGAACCTCGAGCCAATCTTAGACCATTCGATCCCGCTTCTCCTTCAGATGGGTATAATGATTTTTATCGTATCACTCATTGTCTACGTGGATTATCTGAACAGATCACTCTCTGCCTTTGTTGGAGGGATCCTGTCGCTGGGAATAATATTCTACATAGGAACGGCGCTATGCACCTTCTGGGATGACTTCTGCCCCTTTCGCAGTACGCTATCTCCAGTTATAGTCAATTCATTTCGATTGGCGGAGTCGATTGTGAAGCTCGTTGGGCCTTTTAGCACCGCGGCGCTTGATGGCGTTCTGCGGAGGAGAGAGCGCGAAAGCCCCGCATTTCTGCGAGCAATCACTCTCCGACGAGTAATAGGTTTATCAGATGACCCAGAAATGTTACTGCATGCCATAGCGAACATTATCGCGATCGGGGACCGTGATACAATGAATCATTTATGGGCCTCGTGCGCCTTTCCGCAGCGATTTCGAGAGTTGTATCGAAATCCTTCCGACAATCTGTCACGGCTTGTGGGTTACATTGGTAACCCAAAAGAACTTGCAGAATCTGCCGGACAGCTCTGTCGTGGAGCTGCAGCTCACATTCTACTGACTGTTGGTCCCGACCCGCAGGATCCGGATGCAATCCTTCTTCCAGATTGCGGTAATTTGTTATTGGACATAGCCAGGCTTGATGCTTCAGCAATTTTGATGCCACCGCCTGGAGATCCATCTTCTAAATTGACCAGAAGTAATCTGGGACTTCTCGCCGTTTGGTGTTTGTACCGCGGTGATGATGAGGCACCAAATGACGCCATTGCCAATCATTTAGCCGCATGCTCCGAGGTCGTCGCTCGAGTCTCGGACCGTCAGCTGCTGTTGTTCTTCTCGTGGATCGTTTCTTCGTTTGCCATCACACTGCATTTCGAATCTGGTCGGCGACTAGGAGAAGCGTTCCCAGCCGTCGACCCACTTCCTCGACGTCTAGAACGAAGAAGCGAAGCACCCACGGGTCCACCTTTCCAATCTCTTGAAAAAATAAGAGAGGCATACAAAGGGTAAGTCGTCCCCTGCCTTTCTATGACCAACGCGAAAATTGGGCTGACGGCACGCATCATGTGTCCCAGAGATTCGACGGATGGAACGGGGACCATTCAAGGATCCTTCAATGCCTTGTTGGGAGCGGAATCAATGCACCTGCTCGACCGTGACGTTGTGTTGACCAACATGCTACGAGGCATAGAACGAATACTTGTCAACGAACAAACTAATCCGAATGCGAATGTTCAGTACTGTTTCGAGCTATTGACAGGCTCTGAAGAAGCTCTGCGAAGCCCTCGACTTCCACCAGCAGCGAGCCAAATAGGAGAGAAGATGCGAACGAGCGTGGCACAACTTTGGCGGCGCGAGTACCGCGGCCGGCGAGCCAGAAATCTGTAGGTCCTGCAATCCAAGTTCGTCTATTTCAGGCTCATCCAGTTCCTACGTTCAAAAGCCCCGTGGACGAATTGTTGGCGACTTTACGCTCCTATTTGATATATCTCAGAAATCTCAAGCGAACCGAATCCGGATACGATGCAGACATTGCGGTCGAGCGAGTGTTTGGTGCTGTGCTACGACCATTCTTGACGGACATTTGCCAGCAACAGGGGGGCCGGGAAGCTTGTGGAGCGTTCAGTGCCTTCGTAGGAGAAGTCTCTGAACAAATACGGGTCCGATCCATTTTGCTTGTCGCATTTTGGGTAAGCAGCTAATCTTTGTGCCGTCCCCTCAGAAAAGTACAAGGCGAATTCGAGACCCCGCTGAACGCTGGTGCCACTGGGAAGAAGAACCTTTGGTGCTCAGAGGCACCGATGGCGATTTGTGAGCAGCTGTTATCTGTTCAACCGAGACCTTATTAAACTTGATCTGTTTAGCGTTGTGAATAGAGGCATTCCTTTCATTTTGGATTCATATTCGTAGCCCTAGCTCGCTTCGCTCTCCTATTTCTAACTACGCATGCCTTCCGTTGTCTACGCGAGCGATCCTCTGATCGAACCCCTCTTGCCTCCTACTTGATACGTATGCCCCACCAAGAACGTATGGCATGGCCAGGTTCCGTGGCGGAATGAAGTCCTGATTCCCGTTCTATCGTTTCTCTTGCCTCTGTTCCCTCTCGCGGTTCGTCTAATTACACGCAACTGATCGGGAGTGTGAAATGTTAGCACCGTAAATAGAGATTTGAACTAGTCCCTGCTGTGCTTCCTCCTAACCGAACTTGTCTATTAAGACCTGCGCCACGACGAACAGAAAACCGACAGAAAGAAGGACAAAGTGGGCCTTACCTGGACGTCATTTTTCTATCTTTGGTTCTAAGTTTGACGCGTCTCAAGCAGTGGCACGTGACGCCAGGGGTCTACGTGAGAGGCTCCTGCAACAGTTCCCTCAGTACAAGCACTATTACCCCTTCGTCTCCTTTAAGCGAAAGAACTCCTGCAATGACACCAACCCGGAGTATGCCAGTACCACTATTTCCTTAAAGGTCGCTCAATTAAACCCTCATCGACCCTCACTCGGAGCCACGATGGTCTCTCGCCAACTTAGTCAAAATTCAAATCTCAGTCGACAGCGCCTTCCAAATGGTCCAGGTTAATGCATGGCTGGCCAGCTGGTGGCATGCGTGTGGACAAAGCCACGTTTGGTCTCTGGCATCGTTGTGAAACCCGCTATTTACTTCCGTTGCCTCCCGATCATCGAGTTGTTATTGAAGGAGAGGTTATTATCGGTAGATTCGGAGGTCCGTGGCTCGTCATTTCATTTTTGTGCAGCTTCTGATAATAGTCCCCTCGTTCCTATTGAGACCTCCATCGCATGGGTCAATTCGCTCTCGGTCGCCGGCACACCGTGATCGCCAGCTTAGCCACCGCCAGACTCAACGACCGACACCTCTACATCGACTCTAGTCGAGTCTAATCCCGCCACATACCTACTCAATTGCAGCTCTCACCAGCCATCTCAAGCGTTCCGCCTCCGACCGGGAGCCAAACATCCAGCGTCGTCACGCCATCGGATCAGGCCAACGCTTCCTCCGGACCTCAACCTGGAGTAGTAGCCGCCGGAGGCATTGTGTTTTATTCTTGGCCTGTCCTGTCTCCTGGTCCTCGGAGCACTTTGTCTCGAAGCGACCCCGGAGTCTCCAACTGAAACTCTAACGAGTCGCATTTTACCAGTCGGTTCCAAGGGGACATGCCGAAGAGGGCAAGCGACATGCCACCGTACAATAGGGCGTTTTTACAACCACCCCACCTTCAGCACCCAATTTTGGTCGACTTCTTGCTGAGTAGCTCGAGCAGAAGTGGTGCCGAGATCGTCTCGAGGACAAGTTCGCCGTCGAGAGCAATCGCGAAGGAGACTTGGAAACGGCATCCGTAACTAGCATACAAGCGCTTCCACCTGGCCGTGCTCACCCTCAGAAGGTAAGTCCAATATTCATGAATTTCATCGTGTCGCTTGTATCATACATACATGGGCTACATATATATCGGAGTGCGAAAGAGAACAAAGTGTGGAAGGCACGGCGAGATGTGTGGAGGTACAAGTATTACTTGGTAAGGGCGGTACAGTATCCAAAACAGCTGTTTTTGAGTGGCGTAGTTCAAATGCATTTCAATTCACCGAGACTCGGGAACGCGAGGTCGTCCTAATGGAGGGTATGGTCGTCATGCAGACTCGTATCCCTTATCCTTGTTGTTAGCTGGCGAGGGAATGATAGTATATGTTCAACGTTCACGAGCGGGGGTGGGGGCGAGAGAAGTTGGCCGGCTAAGGCTTGATCTTACGTTTGAGCCATCTCGTGATGGAGAGGCCCCGCTTTGGGGCAGGATCTCTGCAAAAGGGGATAACGTCGCATCAGCGATTGATAGACGCAAGAGTTGTGAGGCAGGACTCACTCAGTCAGAACTTCGAGTCTCTTCTTGTTGACTTTCTTGAGAGCGTCGCGGATTTCAGATGAGTAGGTTACTGGGAGAGTTTGGGGAATTGCGAGCTTCTTCCCCCACATGTGCATCTGCCATTACGAGCGCCAGGCAAACTCAGGTGAGTGAAATACAGGGGTGAGAACAAGGCACACTCACAACCTGACCGCCTCTCATAACTCGGAACGTAAAGACCAATACATACTCCGCCGGATTGTACTCCCCGATATACTTCTGAAGTTGTTTATCCAATGTCTTCTGCGCATCTGCGAACGTGAACCAGTCCACGGCAGGGGTCTTGGGGTCGTTGGACAGCCGACCGTTGACATTAAAAACCAAGGCGCCGCGCTGCTTGGTCGCCATGAACTTATGCAGACCCAAGCTCGCCAAGCCCCACTTGACTTTGTCGACCCAGTCCAGGAGGTTCTGCATCCCTTTGTCCCTGTCCGCAGTGTGGTTCCAGATTATCCGCTGCTCAGGAGGTGCGTGCCGGCCGAAAAGAGCGGCATTGGCTTCTTCGAGACATTTACCGTTGCTTTCGGCGATGCGAACAATGTGGGATGAAGTGACGTTGGGCAAGCCGCTGTCGAGAACACGGGCATTGTCTTCAGAGGCGAGCACGAGGTTTTTGGCAACCGCGCCTTGAGGAATGGGTGGCAACGGTGCCTTGAGCGCACGGACTGCGTCATTCCTGTTCGTGTATGCCTGGGCTGGTCGATCTCGTTCACTTTTAGAACGTGAAAGGCCTGCTTTCGATGGTGGTATAGGCGCGGAGGCCTCCACTCGTCTCCCAGGGGAAGGATCCCGCCGGGATGCTTGTCGATTCAGGCCAGAGGCCACGGGCGGTGGTTGACGGGTCGGAGTGGTATTGCTGCGGATCGGAGCCGTATTGCTCCGCTTAACAGCCGGTGCTGCGGCGGTGATATAGGCTGTGGTTTTGGGGGGTAATGCGGGAAGAGTGTTCTTGGATGGGACTCCAGGTCCGGGTACGGCGGGCTGTGGTTTCTGATAGTAGCGTACGTTTGTATGCCCTGACCCCGGTTGAGCCCCAGCGGCATACTGGCCGGTAGTGTTCGATCTTTGCACATTAGTCCGTCCAGGAGCTGAGGGGAGAGCTTTATTGCTCGCAGGCGTTGGTTGGGTACCGTTTCGTATAGGACGGGAATAGGAGGCAGCTGGGGGGCGGGTGCCAGCAGGTGGTTGGGCCGTATCAGCAAAAAGGGTGTAAGCCAGCGATGTCGAGCATTTCCCACTTACCAGCATAACCAGTGGTCTTAGATCTGGACAAACCAGGCTTGGAATCCATGTCGGGCGGGTTCGATGGGTTAGATTAGACGGAAAGGTCGGGAAAAAAAAAAAGAGGCCGATTGCTGGAGCGGAGAGATAGAGAAAGTTAAGATTGCCAAGGGGTGTGATCAAATGGAATGAATGAATTTTCGAGAAGTGGCTTATATGGGCGCCGAGGTGAGAGTGCGTAATGCCGTGTACTTGCGTCCTGCAGAGGTTTGCAGCGTGTTGAAGTCGGTGTCGGGAGGCTGTTGGTCGTTGGGTGAAAACGTGGGTAACGTGCAGAAAGCAGGGCTCGGAGCAGGTACCCGGTATGTCCGAAGGGGCACAATCGCGCTATTTCCAGAACACGCGTAGATAGGGAGGCAGTGCCAGGGGATTTCGTACGCCATAGCATCGGCTTCATTCCTTCAAAACGGATTAGGGGCTTAGAGGTGGGAGGGAAAGCCCTCCCTTTCCAGAAGAACGAGCAAGAAGGCGGGCACCCTTTGAGCATCTATACTCCCTACAACAAACACCGAGTGTATCCCTAGACCGGACGAAACGTATCAAGATGGTCCGAGCGGAAGGCGTTTTGACGTTCGAAGCAAGGCGGATTTGACTTGAAACAGAGCCAGCCGCATGAGAAACAGTCACCAGAGCTCCACAGCGGTTTCATGTATTTAACCTCCACCCGCTGGCACTACCGTTTCGAGGCTTGTTTAGTCAGGTTTTCGACATACATCTTGAGGGTCGCATTGCCGGACTGAAGCTTATCGACCTCCCCTTGCACAGTTTTCACCCGGGCAAGCAACGCTATCGTTAGGAGAGAGAAAATGAATTGCACAATCATTCCGATCCAGGGCAAGGACTCACTCTTCAGGTCACTTTGTGAAGCCAAAATATCTCTACGGAACGCTCCGGTTAGCCCCGATGAGCCGGATAATGAATGCGATGCCAGGAACGTACTTTATGACCGCTTCTTTCCGGATCGTATCTTTCAAGATGTCTGAGGGACTGCTCGAAAAGGCGGCTGCGTCGGCTTGAATGCTGCTTATTGCATCACGAGAGACGGCGGGAGTTCCCCATGCTCCTCCATAGTCATCAAGGTCATCGTCGTCCCCGAACGGGTTTATCTTCCTCGATGTCATCTTTGTGGGTTGGGGGAATGCTGGGAGAATGTTGGCTGGTTCCGAATTGCAGAGCGTCGGCACTGGCGGAATGAAGGCGGCTTTACCGGCGGAGCTCCAGACCAGATCACAACACCGCAAACGAGTCGGACCTGAGCCGTGGATCATTAAGTTCGCAATATTAAACAGTTTTGTCATGCAGAAAAAGTCTTACAACGCCGCGCTTTGTACTCTGGATATCCCGGAATCCCGAGCTTACCGGTTCATTCGTCATTAGCAGGGCGTTGCCAGAATATTCAGGAATATTCCCATCTGTACCAGTCGCCGCCCTTCCTCGAACCCCGAGTGCTGGTAATTCTGTTCGATTGAGAACTGCCCTAGGTTCTCTAGCAGTTTTCGTGCTGTGATGTTGTCAAGTTGTGATCCGCTGAAACCAGACACATGCCTTGCGGAAGTCCCAACTTTGGATGCTGACGATCACGGTCCCGACCGACGGGTTCCGGTCGCAAGCGGTGTCTTCTAGTACGATATACAAGCTCAAATTTGGGGTGCTCGCGACAGAAATTGCTTTGCATCTGCATGTGAAACGCCGCTTGCGGCCGATCGAAAGAGATTCGAACCTGCTCCCTCAGACATCCACAGTTTCGAAGCTTCTCTCCGGGGTTGTGGTTCTTAGAAACTTGCTGGTTTCGTACTGGCACATTCACGCTCCGCCATCAGTTTCCAGATTTCTTGGTCGTATTGGAGTCATATGGAGTCCTACACGACGAATTGGGGGAGGGGTCACCGCGTCCTATACTTTTGCTGAAGAATTTTCCCCTGATGTTTAACCTCGCACTATCCCTTTTCTGGCCCTCTCCGCTGACATCCGGAGTGCCATCTCTACTTCCTGTCGGAAACCTAACCTTGGAGCCTGTCTTAGAGGGTACACCGCTGCTCCAGTTCACTGGGTCGTAATTATGCATGCACCGGGTGCTTTGAGCAAGTAGAGCGATTTTCCCCTCACAAATCACCCATTACGAAGCTCACACCATCTGGAGAATTGTATTGAAGCATTACAAAGAAAATTTGTAGAGAGCCTTAATGAGAACGCAGTCAACGAAACATACGCGGCTCGAAAAGGATTATACAGCAGAAGAGCAGATTTGGAAAGAACGACAGGAAATGAAGTAGAGTCAATAGTGACGTTATATGAAGCTACTGATCAGCTGTTTGGATCGTTGGAGCTATTGTGAGGAGAGGGCAGAGCGTGATTGTGCCCCGCACGCTTCAGTGCTGGGACGCGGAGCGGTCGTTAGAGCCTTTTCTCCCTCAAGGACCTCCTCCAGGACTTCATTTGCAAGTTTTTTGCCTCGCAAATAAGTGATTTGATCCGAGATCGACAATGCGTTATTGACCAAGATCTTGGCTTCTGCGTATCGAGCCTGCTGGAGCAGGGTCTGGCCTAACCCAAGTGACACCATTACCTGGCCCTCGTCATTACCAATGCTTCTAAAGATCTCTAGCGCTTTTTTGTAGCATCCCTCTGCGTTGAGGTAGTTGGACCGGGCTTTGTATATGTCTCCGAACCGGCGCAGTGCGTTTCCTTGCCCAAGGTCATCGCGCATGTTCGTAAACATCTCCAAGGCTTGGGTATACAAGGCCTCTGCACCATCGTAGTCTGAGCGCTCTTTCTGAACGTCCCCAAGCCGGATCAATGCGGTCGCTCCTCCCCAGTCATCCCCGATGTTTCTGCAGATGTCGAGCGCCTGCGAGTACGATCCCTCTGCCTCCACATGCTTTGACTGGGCTAATTGGACGTCTCCAATATCTCGTAATGTTTCCGCTCTGCCTTTCCCATTCCCCAGGTCTGCGTAAATATTCAGGGCCCGGGAGTACGATTCCTCGGCTTCGGGGTAGTCGGACCGTGCTTGGTGGATAGCTCCAAGCCCGCGGACTGCGCTTGCTTTGCTTAAATGGTTCTCTGTAGCTTTGCACGCTTCCAGAGATTGAATGTAAGCGGTTTCTGCCTCCGTGTAGCGGAAGCGCTTTTGATGGAGATTTCCAAGCAAGCACAATGCGTCTCCTCGTCCCCAGTCGTTTTTCAGGTCTGTGTAGATGCGAACGGCTTGGTTATAGCATTCCTCCGCCTCGGAATACTTAAACAGCGCTTGGTAGCTGGATCCCAGACCACGGAGCGCGTCCGCTCGGCACAAATCTTTCCCGAGGGCTGTGTAGATAGTCAACACCTCGACATACGATTTCTCCGCGGCCGCGTAATTGGACCGTGCTTGCCCGATGTCCCCGAGCCCGCGCAATGCATTAGCTCGGCCCCAGTCATCCTTGAGCTCTGTATAGATACTGAGCGCTTGGGTATACGATGACTCTCCCTCGCTATACTTCGACTGTGCTTGTTGGATGTCTCCAATTCCACAATACGCGTTCGCTCGTCCCAGGCCGTTCCCCAACTCCGTATATATGCTCAGCACTTGACCGTAATATTTCTCCGCCTCGGTGTAGTTTGACCGCAATTGGTGAATG
>WSTY01001433.1:0-10553 GCA_019633465.1 Tulasnella sp. 417
ACGCTCGCATCGGCGATGACCAGGGTCGAGCCAACACTCTGGATGGACTGGGAGACGTCTACCGTGCGCAATGCAGGTACACCGAGGCCGAAGAATCCTATACGCGGGCGCAAGAGATCTTCGCTCGCATCGGCGACATCTTGGGTCGAGCAAATACCCTTTGCGGTCTCGGACACCTCAGGCGAACTCAGGCCTGTAGGATGGAGGCGGCACGACTCTATAACGAAGCCCGACATCTTTACTCCCAGATTGGTACTTCTGAATACGAGGACGATGCCGCGGATTGGCTCTCGGCTACCTCGAATGACCAAGACCCGTCTAGGAGCTCTCTCCTGTCTCCGTAAATCATCGCACGGTTTTTTAATATTTTTTTCCAAGGGCGCCTTTCCTTTGCACCTGCCCGCTTTTAGACCGATATCCCAGTCTTCCACGTTCCGCAACTTCCACAGCCCACTACAACCCTTCGTACCGTTACTCCTGCCTCAATTTCATTTGCTTGTCATCTAGCTTTATCGTGATGGCCAACCGTACTTCTAATGTTCTCCCACCTTTACGAACGCTTCTTGAACGTTTGATCTCCTTTTCGCTCACTGTTTCTTTATCGGAACGGCCCTGGTTTGAACAAACCCCGGCCGACGACTTGACGAACAATGATATTACAGTTTCTCCATGTAATGCAGATGACTTATCCGTTGTGAATACCATAAGGAGAGGCAACTGCGCAGCCTAGCCAAGGGTTTGTGTCACCGTGGTTCTCGTTGGGTCTCGGTGCTTCTGGCGGGCTTCTGGACCTTGTGAGCGTGGGTAGATATCTTTTCAGTCGTACTAGCTCGCTTTGCCAAAATAAATAGTAATTGGTAGTCACGATCCGAGATGTCAAACGGCTATTGAGATTGCATCATACCCGTTCAACGTCGCCAGACCGATTCTGGCTCGTTGTTGGAGTTCTGAGGCGCTTTTTCAAGTATTGAGACAATTACACCAGTTTCTATTATTACAGAGCCGGGTGTGCATAGGATAGCCTTGGACCTAGCATAGATCAAATGCTCATGCGAAGTCCGAAATTAGCACGAGGCCCGAGCTCATGGCGAGGTTGTCAGCGGTCGATCTACTGTTGATAGCACCCACGACGAACGGGGACCTAGTGCGACTGTTGCCCATCTCCGAAGACGACGCCGAGCCAGGAGCGGAGCTAATCGCCAACGCGCCTCCCATCGGAGCTTGCACCGCCGCCTGCTGCTGTTGCTGCGTAACCAGGTTCAACTGCGACTGAGCCGTTTGGATCTGCAGCTGCAACTACATCTGGAGCAACTGATGCTGGTCACGCTGGATCTGCTGGACCGAGCTGGTGCTGCGCAGCCGTGAGTGAGAGGGGTCGTTGTGCTAGTAACCGCCGGTGTGAAGAAAGAAGGTGGGGATATTCAAAGCACCAGTTTGAAGATTGGTCGGGTTGAACAACATGAGAGCCGGTACTAGAGGAGGAAGAGAACGGGCAAGGACAGGAAGCAGGGGCGGAGGCGGAGGCGGGAGAAGTCGAGGTGGTGAGAAGCGTCCAGATGATTTCGAGCCCGACTTAGTGGTTCGCTGAAGGTTCGTTTCCGGGAGCGTAAGGAAAGCAGCACTGGCACACTTTGGGTCGTCGCTCAATTCCAAAAAACGTTCGAAAACACGTCCAAAAGAGTCAGCCATCCCGGGATCCAAAAGAAGACAGCGAACGAAGACTTAAAGAAGATACTTACAGTGTACTTGCAAATCCCGCACGCCCAATCTCAGGCTGCCTTTCCGTTGGGCCCCACATTGCCGGTGTTCAAAATCGGGAGGTAAGCCGGTTCCACCCGTCACTTCCTGCGTTTCCTCCTGCCCCTCCTCCACTATCGCTATCCTTTTTACCCGCAGAGCCAGCTAACTCCGGCGGCAAAGGGCGACCTGCACTGGCTCAAAGTCGGTAAAAGGTTCGTTGTAGGGCCAGAAAATTAAGATCAGATTCGACGCGTCCGGCCTGAAATTCTGAACGCGCTCGCTTGGGAGAGCCGGAAGTTCGAGGGAGCGCGGATGTTGGTCAAGGTGGTGAGAAGCGGGTTGTTGGGCGGCGTTGAGGCTGGCGTTGGTCCTGAGTTGTTATGCAGTTGTCGTCGTCGTATTGGTGGTGGTGGCGGCGGCGGCGGTGGTGGTAGGGAGGAGGAACGGGCGATGAGCTCGACGAGCTGGGAGGTGAGCTGGGAGAGCTGGGAGAGAGAAGAATGGAGGTGCGAAATCTCTCGCGAGGTGGAAAGCTTGGACGGTGAGGCCGTTCGCGTTGCCGTGTTGGAGTTGACCTTGCACGGAGGGAAGGTGGTGGAGGAGTGGAGTACCGTGCCTTCTCACATCCGTCGGTAACCAACCCGAGAGACGTTTCCACCGCTAAGAGTTCCGTTACCGCCTTGGAAGAGCCCGAGGTCGGTGAACCATAGAGGAGCCGTGTTGTTGGAGCGGTTGTTTTCGCTGCTGCTTGGAGCACATGAAAGCCGCAGCACTGCTCCCAACGATCGTCGTCGAAAAAGGGGGGGGCCAGAAGCTGAACGTCGACGACGAAGCCGAGCGCGAGGGGGTGTCCAGGGGTTGGCCGAGGTGGACAAAGCAAGTTCGTGCGAGCGAGGAGATCGGCAGCTGGAGAGAAAATGCAATCGAGAGTTCGAAATGAGTCGAAAGGGACCAAAATAATTCCGAAAGGTTGCCCTTACATGGAGCAAGAGGGTTATTGGGGAAGTTCTGGGCCAACCAACGAGCGGACGAACAACTGTGGCGGCCACAAAACAAATGAGCGTCAGCTTTCCGTATCACGACGAGACGATAAGCGGAGAGGAAAACACGTACATCCATCCACTACCAGAGACGCTCTTCAGGTTGACTTCCCGCTGGAAAAACGTTGTCCAACGGCTCCACCTCCATCCCAAGAATGCCTGCCAATGACAGCTGATTTGACGTGAGTCTCGTGTTGTGGAAGTCCGAGAGGAGAGTAACCCGCGATTCGAATGTTGCAAGGTTAGTGGTGGTGTTGGTGGCTCTGGTGGAGGGCGACGTTGGCCAGTGCGGTTGAAGGGATGGATGAGCGTGACCTCGGGACTGCAGGCGTCACACCCATCTGAACAAAGCGGAAGCAGTTCGACGAGCCCTACGCCTGATTCCTTCTCCTAGGATCCTCCAAGTCGAGGGTCGAGATTGGTGAAGGGACTGAGGACCCTTCCAGATTTGACAGCTTGGTTGGAGCACTGTGGATGTCCTGGCGTCGCACATGATGGAGGAACATAAGTCTTTTTTTGGCAACCGCTCGACTGGAGAGGATCTTGCTTTGGGTTGCAGTGATGATGATTAATGGACGGCTCGTATTCGTGTTTTAATGGGACGCGTCGAGAGAAGCGTGCCTGGTCTCCGAATGGGCTGAAGGTGCGTCGGGCCGGTGACGGTAGTACTACATGCGAGGTGAAGCAAGAAGAAAGGAGATGCTTGGGTTTTATTTTCGTGTGCTTTTAGGTTTTGATTCAGTTCCTCGGCTTGAGCCATTCTTGTCTCGAGGATGGGCCAATTCAAATATGGACCGCGTTGTGGCATGTTTGTCCCTGTTCCTGCGCGCCACAATTCCTCCCCTTGCCTCGGCGTCATATCAACAGTTGAATGCTGGCAGCCTTGCGAACACACGATCTGGGGTCTGGGAGAGGTTTACATTGCTCGGTGGGACCATATCGAGGCCGAAACATGCTTTACGCAAGCACTCCAGTTCTATATACGTTCTCTTCGTGACAATCTGGGCCGAGCCAACACACCACTTTGGACACGTTAACTGTGGGCTAAACCACTAGACGGAAGCAGGGCAATTCTATGTCGAACCGCGGGATCTCTACTATCATGCATGTCGGGAATCCTGATGCAGAGAGACATGCCTCATATTATCCGTCTGTTACGCGAAATAGGAGAGACCTGGGCCATCCAGTATCTGGCCCTTGTCCAGTGTTTTATAGTAATACATCATTGATCTATGCATGAGATCGTGATTAGAGCTATTTATTTACAGTAAAAAGTCTATGCAACGCTCGTCGCGGTCGATCTGAGCTGACTTGATGGCGGGGTTGTGATGAAGATGGAAGATTATTGGACTTTCGACGAGCGTGTTTATCTTTGTCACAGCGACACAGCGCAGATCGTACGTTTGACGCACAGTCGTTGTTTAGTGCAATCACATAACACTGAAGATTCTCAAATAGTATCGTGCGCAACAAGATGTAAGCAATCAGCACAATCTCTTCACGAGAGGCGCACTACGGCGGTGTCAACGTGTGAATAAGCTCTACGCTACTCCCTTAGTATCTCAGTTTGATCGAATCATGGGATACAATAAAACTAAGAATGCGGGGAAGAAATGCCGCTCTTCTCTTCGATGCCGTCCTATATATTCCGGGGCGCCCTCTGCTGATTGAGCTGCGCTGGGGACTCCTTTGCGCGATTCAAACACCATCTAATAGCACCCCGGGTGTCGATTCACCATTCTTTACTTCCGACTACTCTTACTTGAATATTCACTTTTTTCCTTCTTTTCTTTCCGATACTTGGGTACCGTTTTTCGGGAGTTGTCATGGAATCCGTTGAACCAGCACTTGACGCCTCCAAAAGCAAAGTGAACTGGACTGGGATCAGATTCGAAGTGACTCACAACCCCCACCTGCAATTGCCACAATGGTTCAAACAGTGACGGATAGAGTTATTTCAGAACAGCACTCAACCAAGCTCACACTGGTTAGTCCTCGAAGGTTCATCCACTGATGCAACGTTTGACCGGAAGCGATACAGGCAGAAAGGCTGGATCGCATTTCGAATTACCGAATCCTCCCAGCCGCAATCAAGGGCACTGCGAGTGCGAGTGGAAGAGGTGGGAAAGGCGAAGTGACTCAAGCAAGCTTCGAACAAGGCAATGGGGCAAAGGGCAAACAAGTGGCCGTCAAAAAGCTTTTATGGACCGACACCGCAGATAAAGAAAAGGTCTCAAAGGTAAGATCGCTAGTACTTAGAGCCTAATGTACAGTGATCACGGATAGTTCTCCAGGAGTTTGTTAACGAAGTGGAGTTGCTCGCCAACCTATCGCACCAGAATATCGTCGAGTTGGTTGGATTCGTCGAAGACTTCAAGAATCAGGAGGCTTGGATCATTCTGTCGTGGGAGCCAAACGGAAACGTCCGCGAATTCTTGGCGTCAGGAAAGTGGGAGCTTCCGGAGCGCGTCTCGCTGGTGAGTGAAGCTTGGTCTTCGGAACAAGTTCCATGTCAAACCCGACAGCCCATCTATTACAGATCAAAGACATGTTTGACGGCCTCCAGTACCTCCACACCCGTAAGCCGCCTATTTGCCATGGAGATATCAAGTCCGTGAGTTGGTTAGCTTTAATGTCTGCGCCCCGGAAACTGGAATATTAATCCCAGTCTTTGGGGGGCGTTCAAGCTTAACCTTCTCGTCGGTTCATATTACCAAGCTATAATTACCGACTTTGGATCTGCTCGCCTTATGAACACCGAGTCTGAGAGGGAAGAGGACCATGATAGCGACTCGAGCCGGATCCAAACGAGCGAGGAAACCAGTAGCCACTCTGAAGTCGCGATCACTATTTCTGCCAACCTGTTGACCTTGACCGGTCCCGATTGGACACTCCGATGGGCAGCACCCGAACTACTCACGAACGATGAACCACCGAGCCTTGCGAGCGACGTCTGGGCGGCTGGCTGGGTCTGTTGGGAGGTGAGCTCGGCAGATACTCGCAATAGTCATACATTGCGCTAACGGGGTCATCACTTAGATGATATCCGACAGACTTCCCTTTGATGGCGTCAGGCTAGATCCTGCCATCGTGTGGAACGTGATTCAGGCGAAAGTTCCTCTGGTGTACGAGCACGCGCAACTGACGCAAATCATTACGCTGTGCGGGTTGATGAAGAATTGTTGGAAGCTCGAGCCCGAAAATAGGCCACACGTTAAACGATGCTCTGAGCAAGTGGCGTCTGTAGTGAGTTCTGCGCTCATTCTATAGTGGGAAGTTCCTAACACGCTTCTGTTAGCCATCCGTCCGGCCAAAGGGTGGAATATTGATATCTTCGGGCACCAAGCAGCCGTCCACTCAGCTGGTAATGGGGATGAGTTACCTGCACCACTCAGAAGGCAGACATGAGGAAGCCGCTTCCGTGCTAGAGCACGTATTTAGCACCGAGTCCGCAAGCGACAAGGAAGTAGCCGAGGCGCTTCTTCAGCTTGGAATCGTCTCCGCAGCTCAACGCAAATTTAGCGAGGCCGAAGAATCCCATGCACGGGCGTACGAGATTTACACTCGCATTGGCAACGACAGAGGCCAAGCATACGCGTTGAAGCTACTCGGAGATACCTACCACGTGCAATCCAGGTACACCGAGGCTCAAAAAACCTAGTGGGCGGGCGATAGAGATCTATGCTCGCATTGGCGCGGACGGTGGTCGAGCATACGCTTTGAAAGAACTGGGAAAAACCTACCTTGCACTACGCAATTACACCAAGGCTGAAGAAACCTTTGCGCAGATGCAAGAGATCTACGCTCGTATTGGCGATGAAGAAGCTCAAGCGGATGCTTTGAAAAGACTGGGAGATGTCTATGAAGCACAATTCAAATATACCGAAGCTGAAGAAACCTACTCGTGGGCGCAAACGATCTACACCAACATCGGCGACGACAATGGTGCGGCGGACGCTTTGAGAAGGCTGGGAGATATCTACCAAGCACGATCCAAGTACGCCCAGGCTGAAGAAACCTATTCGCGAGTGCTAGAGATATACGCTGCGGCGATGAGCAAGGTCGAGTGATGACGATGCTGGAGTTAGGAGACATGTACTGAACTCAATGCAAGTATTCCGATGCGGAATAACCTATTCCAGGGTACCAGAGATCTATCCTCCCATCGGCCGCGACAAAGACCGGGCGTACACTTTGGGATTGCTAGGAGAAACCTACCATGCACGGTCCATGTACGTCAAGGCTGAAGAAACCCATACGCAGGCGCTGGAGATCTACGTTCGCATCGGCGAGGAAGACGGTCAAGCGCACACTTTGAGAAAGCTGGGACAAACCTACCATGCACAAGCCAAGTACACCGAGGCCAAATAAACTTATCGGCAGACGCAAGAGATCTTCGCTCGCGCGGGAAATGCCATCGCTGAAGCAAATACTTTGAGGAGACTGGCCGAAAACTACCGTTCACAATCCAGGGACACCGAGGCCGACCAAGCACAGTCACGGGCGCAAGAAGTCTTGGCGCTCGTTGACCATGCCTGGAATTCCCCATCCATAATCAACATAGTCAGGAGGAAACCCCAAAGTTTCTTCGTTCAGGTTTAGGGGGTTCTTTCGGAATCCGGGTGTCTTGACACTGGCACTAGCCAGGGTAGGAGTAGGCGTGCAGGTCTTTTGATTGGATACTTTTATCTGTTTTATGCATACTCGGTAAAATCACAACTACAAGCGGCTTCTGCCGGTTTGGCCTACATACAACGCCCTTTCGCGCATACCATCAAACTGTTGCTCGTAACTAAACCTGGTTATCTTGCGTGACGATTTCTTCGTGAATGGCCTGTCTGATATAATTAGAGAGTTCGGTCAAAACCGCACCAAGCCTCCACCCGACCCGCATCACCAATTCCAAATAATCCGTTCCCCAATCCCAGGCCCGTCTCATACCAACCAACGAACGTGTCGTTGCTAAACATACCAAGGATACTCGAGGTCGAAGAGGTGGACCAAGGAACTTGTTCCCAAAGCTGTTGAAGTGCCGTGTGACAGGACACAGCCAGTTCGAGCTAGCCAACTTTGATGGTCGCTTCCGGGTCCAATGCCTTGAAAGAGGTGAGGTGAGGAACGACCAGTGAAGGAAGGAGATCCGGACACCTAGGAAGAAGAGGTGTGTCGCCAATTCTGCATATAAACGTTCGAAACACGCCCAAAGAGTCAGCCATCCTAGGACCCAGAAGAAGACATGGAACGAAGACAAAAAAAGATCCTCACGATGTACTTGCAGACCCCACACGTCCAATCCAAAAGCTGCTTCTCCATCGGTCTCCCCACATTGCCGGTGTTCGAAATCGGAGGTAGGCGGTTCGTCGACTTGCCACTTCCTGCGTTTCGTCCCTGACTCTCCTGCAACATCGCGATCCTTTTTACCCGCAGAGTGAGCGAAATCCGCGGGCAACGGCCGCCTGGACTGGCTCAAAGTCGGTAAAAGTTCGTTGTCGGGCCAGAACATCAAGATCGGGTTCGACGCGTCCGGGAAGAGGTTCCGAACGCGCCTGCCTTGGGGGAGTCTCAAGCCCGAGGTAGCGAGGATATTGGTCAAGCTGATGAGGAGCGGGTTGTTGAGCGGCGTTGAGACTGGCATTGGCGCTGAGTTGTTGTGCAGTCATCGTCGTGTTCGCGGTGGTGGTTGTAGGGAGGAACGGGTGGGGAGCTGACGAGCTGGGAGGAGCTGAGGTGGGAGAGCTAGGAGAGGGAAGAATGGAGGTGCGATACCTACTGCGGGGTGCAAAGCTTGGCCGACGAGCCCGGGAGCGTTGCTGCTCTGGAGTTAACCTTGCACGGGTGGAAAAGGTGCCGGGAAGGCGCCGGAGGAATGAAGTACAGCGTCTTCGCACCTCAACCGGTGGTCAGCCCGAGAGACTTTCGAACGCTGAGAGTCTGTTACGGCCTTGGAAGGGTCGAAGTGAGTGCCATAGCGGAGCCGTGTTGTTGGAGCGGTTGCGGTTGCTCTGCCTGGAGAACATGAAAGCCGCAGCACCGCTCCCGACGCTCGTCGTCGACCAAGGTGAAGGCGGGAAGCTCAAAGTCGATGACGAGGATGAAGCCGAGCCAGGGGGTGTGCCTGGGTTGGACGAAGTGGACCGAGCTCGCTCGTCTGGGCGAGGACATCTACGGGGGGCAAAGAGGAGAACGAGAACGAATGCGCGTCAGCCTTCCACACCACTGTAACAATAACAAAGTGAACGAAGAGGGAAACACGTACGTCCATACACTGCCAGAGACGCTCTTCAGGTTTTCAGCTGGAGAACGTCGTCTGCTTCAGCGATTCCTGTCCCATCGACGCCCGCCATGAAAGACAGCTGATTCTTGAACATGCCGGACAAACCAGCCGTTCCGCAATCCCATCATTCCTCATAGAAGGTCTCAAGCCGCCGTTGCTGAAGACGTTGCCGAACCCAGGAGCACCGAATGCTGCCGCCGCCGGGTGAGAGTTGAGCGAAGCTGCACCCGCTGTGATGCCGATGGGGTTGCCTTTCTTGGACGACAAAAACCTCGTACTGCCAAAGTCTAAAGGTGGGAGGAACGTGGGGTTTGAGAGTCGGAGGGGTTGGCGATAGGGCTGGCGACCAGGCCTAGTACAGGGCGTCGTTAGGCGGTGTGGTTCAAGGATGTTGGGGGTTGGGGTGTCGCCATGAAGCTGAACCCGGCGAAAAAGTGGTGGTGGAAGGCCTTCTAAGGTACGTCGAGAGTGGGTGAAGTTGGATGACATGACGAGGACAGATCTCCTACATCTTGATGCGGACAATATTCTGGGGAGCTGAAGAACGCGCTTGGGTTGAGATGCCAATTCAAATATGGACTGCGTTGTGGCATGTTTGTCTCTGTCTCTGCACGCCACCGTTTCTCCCCTTAGACTTGGCTTGGTATAAAAAGACTGAATGCTGAGAGCTTTCCCTGGTGGCGCTAACATGTTAAATTGATTGTTCAAGACTCCCGTGATGATCGGTGTCGGCAAGGAGGGGGAGGGACTCAACGCAAATACGCGTGCAAAGGCCCCTGAGACGACCTTACTGTAAGCCGCCGCGTCGCGCGAAGTGGTGCGATCCCTAGTCATCGCTCCAAAGTATCACCACCATAACACACCTCTCTCGCCTCTCGGTTACTCAAATATCCGCGGCGCAAGCCCCTTAAGCAGAATTACTAGAACAGAAAGGACTGGGATGAAACTCGTTGAACCCTCCTCCGCTGCCATTCCTGGCCACCCGGTTCCAATGAATTTGGAGGAAGATCAGAACCACGATGGCATACAAAACTCATCTCCATCCGCCACCCTGGATCAATCATCAATTGATGTAGTTACTCAGGGACCGGCAACGAATAAGCTCTCTCTGGTCCGTCCAACACCACCCCTCGAGCTCGGTTGACATAGCACAATTGACCGAAAGGTATTTTAGGAGGAGAGACTTAACCGGTTATCAAAGTACCGAGTGACCTCAGAAGCAATTAGAGAGGTAGAGAAGCCACGTGGTAGAGGTGGGAAAGCTGCAGTGGTTCAAGCGAGCCTCAACCGGTCTGAGGGGGGACCCACCGAACTCTTAGCAGTCAAGAAGCTTCTATGCGATGAGACCACGGATCAGGAAAGGTTTTCGAAAGTGAGACCCTCCATACTGCATAACCGTTTCGCAGAGCTGATCCGTAGTTGTTCAGGAGTTCGTTCACGAGGTGGAGCTCCTAGCCAGGTTATCCCACGAGAATATCGTTCGGTTGATCGGGTTCGTG
>WSTY01001434.1:0-10549 GCA_019633465.1 Tulasnella sp. 417
ACGCGGGAAGCGGCGCAGCATCGTGACTTCGAAAGGTTCCATTCTCACGAAAACCAAACCAAACAGACGAGCGCCACGGTCTGGGTGCCGTCGTAGCTACATATGATCGAGCACAGTAGGAGTACGTGCACTCGAAATGCACTCTGTAGGAAGGTGGCTTACATTGGAGAGTGTCAAGGGATTCTGACTGGAGGGAGGCGATTCAATGACGGAGACTCCGTGTACGGTAACCAGATTCCTCAACCTTCTCAGTATGCAAAGAGGGTCGGATCCTTAATGACGTTGACTCAGTACGTTACAATTGACTACTCGAAGAGTACATAGGAGGGATCTCGTCTACCTAACCGAGTTAGCTAGTGAAGTCTCCCTGGAAGCCATACAATAAGTCGCGGGCTCGAGAGAAATCGCCGCGGAAGGGGCGTAAAATGAGCGAAAGCGCTGGCCCGAGGATCTGGAAAAGGGGGCATGGGGTTTATGGTCACCGTTTTTGCTCTGTGGAAAATCAACCTGGGTTCGTACCACGTAGCAAACAAGAAGACCATTTCTCTCGCACCATCCGAAGCGCGAACCCCAACGGAAGGAAGAATAGGGGTAAAGAACCAGCGACCTCCTGATAGGGGATGCTGGGGCCGACGGAAGGAGGGAGATGGAGGAACTAGAGATGATAACGAGCAATCGGAGGTTTCGCGTCCCACCGTCCACTGCAGTCGCCACCTCGCCATGATCTTATAGCATCCTGATCCCATTAATTCGGATCTACAGATTGGCGCTCGACCTGACTGCCCCCTTCTTCATGGTAGTCCAAGCGCGAGTCGATATGTTCCTCGAGTGTTTGCGGTAAGACCACCTTGGCCAGTGGATGGTTGGCGACATGAGTGTAGATAAAAGGCTCGATGCGATCGGTGTCAACGACTCGGTAACGGTGTCTCAAGGAAGAAATCACTTTCGTTTGTCCGGAGGGGAAGTGACGTTGGGCGCGGGGAGACTGGGGGGAGGCGGATTCCCCCCCCTCCCGGCGTTCAAGCATTGTGGAACGAACTTGTCAGAATAATCCGCACTCGGGTTCGCGTCGGGGAGCCGCAAGGGGATTTCCTTCCGAGTACTGGCGGGATCGGGTCGGGTTTGGTGGTGCAACGACGCGGCGACCCTGCTGGTTTTAGACAACCCGTTCCCCTCCCGTCATTTGCCCGCGGACGGTTATCCTTTCATCGAATGGAGGTCGATACGTCAAGGGTGATCAAAGGAAGTCCGTGATTCACCAATGCATCGAAGGAGTTGGGGGGCGGGATATACGAATACGTCGCTTTCACTTTAGGTGGACGACTCTTCGACGTTCAGCGCGGTTTGGTGAGCAGGGCGCGAACGCCAGCCTTGGAAGGTTTCTTTGTTTTCCCCACCCGAATGAAATTTCACGAATCATACCACAAGCCTCGACTTTGAGAGGACCATCCAGGGTGCGTTGACAGAGCTGAAACATCTGAAACCGAGGTGGTTCGTCGTGCGGGGAATATGCCAGTGGTCGCGAGGTCCTCGGAGCAGTAAACGGGGGGCCCGTGCGCAGCGAGCGAGTCGACGGTTCAAAACTTTCAAGAGGTTTTTAAAAATGGTAGAGTTGGAGTTTTGCCCGGGTAAGAAGAGACGAGTGCGGGGGGTTGGGGTTGGGGTGCTTCGGTGCATGCGCCTGTGGACGGGGCCGTTCTTCGAACTCTCCATCTCCCTCCTTCCGTCTCGCGGTTCCTTCATCCTCTCCAGCGATAAAGAGGCGTGTTTCGTTTCGGATCTTGAACTTGTGCTACCACGAAGGTTCGGTCGCTTCTTCCGATCGTCGCTCCACACACCTGTTCGTTTCCGCCCGACCACTCTCCCGCAAAGCACGCCTGAGCCCATACGTCTTCCGGTAACGCGACCGCATATTGGAACCGAATCGGCTGCAACTTCATGGGTGAGTCGACGATGTCGATGACTGAACAAGGTTGGATAGGCTTCGACCAACATTGCTCCGTCCATGCGGCAGAGTCGGGACTGGTAGGACGGTGATGCCGAGATTAGGGAAGAAGGCGCAAAATCGGGGCAGACTTTGACGGGTATGGGCTTGAACATTCCACATCGCTGCGTAAGGGAGTTCCTAATTCAATGTTCGCCAGGGGCACGGGAACCCTGCCTCGTTGAGATAGTGGGTTCGCTTCGTCAGTCGCGGTTCCTTTTGGTTCGCCTCGAGGTAGACGGGGGACTAACCAAGATCATTTCCCGTTGAGCCTGTGACGCTGTGCACTCCTAGGCTCTGCGCCGCTGTGCAAACGCCCTAAGTGAGACTCATACGCGGTGCCAACCGACGCTTGGATGGGCGGGGTTGATGAGACGGCGAAACGCCACGGAGCCTGGTCTCTGCGCGGTATGGTGGTGGAGGTTGCCCAGGATGGTACGCTCCATCGGACCGACGATGCGCGGATCCATCGAAGTAAGGGGTAAAGGCGGGGACGGTGACACTGATGAAAGCGGACTGGATGGTGGGGGAGAGTCTTCTTGGCAGTCAGTTCATATTCAAATTGCCGTCGGGACGATGCACCAGCCGGCAAACCACTCAATGCCACCGGTCAGTGGGAGGACCAGAAACAGAGGGAGAGATAATTTCACCATCTCTGCATCCTGGTATGGCGGACTAGTCGGGGGATGTGCATGCAAGAGAGAGGCAGTCGTTGGACAAGTTTGTTTGGGGATCATCGAACGCTTACGTGAAGCGACGCCAAAACACGCCCTGAATTTCGTTTGCCAGAACCCTTCCCCTTCTCGTCCTACGGGATCCGCTCTAAGGTCCCTGTCGTTCTAGATCTTACTCTCTACATCAACCCCCGCCTTCTGAATTCACCCCACATCGTACTCCCACCACCGCGATCAACCGCGTGTCAACATAGTCCCCGCCATTAATGCCCCTCGCCCGTCACGTCTCCTGCCTGCCCTTGCCTCCGCTATCCACCGTTGATTGCTATCTTAATTAGAACTTTGGAAGTGGATACACAGCGTTTCAAAATCTGCGACGTCGTGCACTTGTAGCATCCTGAAGATATTCGCTTATCTGGCCGTCCGGGAGACAGCTAAAAACCCGCCTATTGGCTCGCACTGAAGAAGATCTAGTTCCTACTTTTATGATGATCTGTGCTATGCCTTTCACTAAGATTAAATCCTTCCTCGCGTGCATTCCACCCAAACGTTTAGCAAAGGAAGCGTGAATGAACGAGTCGGGCACGTGCCAAAACGTCCTTTGTTTTGATCTTCGCCGCCGAGCTTGCCTGCCAGCTCTCTTCATACTCCCCTCTCCCCCCCTCTCGTTGTCTGACATAGGGTAGCATCAACGATGGGAGGATATACGGACAGGGGCGGGAAAGATGTACCTTGGCCAACGGATAGCTCGCGTGGCACCAACATCATATTACCAACTTTGTCATAGTCACTCCGCGGGCCTCAGGTCCGCCGCCACTCTCCGGCTTCATTACGGACCCCGGATTCAACGACTAGCCCTAGTTTGGGGCTCACGCTACCATGGTTTACATGTCATCGATATCTCGAGGACCAAATTGCTTGATTGCGCCTTTCACCTTCACGAATCAGTTTGTTCCATGCTACTGTCAGCAGGCAATGCTGAGGTACCATTCGACCACCACCTACTGCCGCCTTTGCACTGGCCCCTGGGGCCTGAGAAGTAAGGTTACTCCGATATTTGGGCCCGAACTATCGGCGGTATCGGTGTGGAACCTTGTGTTCGGTCTCTGCATGCTTCTATGTTCATCATGCGATAAACCTGGCTTTCAAGTGATGATACCCCTGAGGGTCTGACACAGAGATGGCAAAGTGGACGGGGTTCAGTCAAATTGCCAACATTTCGGTTGGCTGCGGTAAAGGTGGGCAAATGACGACAGCGATAGGATATTCAATCCCTCGTCCACGTATCCGTCGCCTGAAATTTTGAGATAAAGCGCCGCGATAGCCAGCGACCTGGATTATTTTCTTTTATGTACTTTTGGTAACGGCCCCTCGGAGATGATTGTGCAATATCGATTTCTTTTTCGATGAAACTAGCGTGCATGCTGGCGTGCTTTGACAAGGTGCGCCTGAAGATACGCTCGCACATACGATTTCTCTCGGTCACAAATTGAGCGAGATCATCGCTCGTGGTTAGATATTTCCGGTAGTCGATAAGATTGAATGTCCTTTGTCGGCGAATTGGTGAGCCTCCATCCGTACGATGAGCTGGGTTTAAATTACCAAATTCCCGACGACGAGTGTTTGTTAGCGATGAACAACAAGCCAATTTTAATATCATCCATATGGTCTCTAGAACGCGGTCGACCAAGGAATAAAATACAGGGCACACAATAACGGCGTGTTTGGAACAGGGAAGGCCACCGCCCACAGTCGGACGCAATGCAGTGCAAGTGATAGATCGTTGCTCCCTGCCTTGAAACTTACCAGCACATTCTTTTTTTCAAATTAACGGGCCTAACTGCAACTATTACATGGGGAATAGACCAATTGAGAATCGTGAGTGGGAGAATTGACGTTAGAAGGACAGGTAGCTTGGTCAAAGCGCGAGGATCTGCGAAACGTCAAAAAATGACAGGTCCCCACCGCTACGGACAACGAGTGTCCCATCAACGAGGGTAATTACGCGCTCGACATCGCCCCAGTACTTGGGCGGAAGCCAAAAGAAGCGGGAGGAAGATAACAGAACCCAATGGCTTTCGAAGCTCGGGCGCTTATGGAGCGAAGGATGCTGGAGAGTATCACATCTCTGATGTATGATAAGACTCCATGAATCTGAGCGGCCATCACGATAGTCTGCGGTGAGAAGGTCTCCGTCGGGGGAGAAGTGGAAAGACTGAGCGACAGCGCGACCCTCCAGTGGCTCAGCCACCGCCGCGCCCGTCTGGGCATTCCGGAGTCGGATTTCCCCGTCTTGGGATCCAGACGCCACAACCTTGCCATCAGGTGAGAAGGAGACTAACATGACGAAACGAGTGTGTCCTCTGAGTGGTTCGCCGACCACCGTTCCGGTCCGAGTATCCCAGAGTCGGATTGTGTGGTCGTCGGATCCGGATGCCAGAAACTTGCCGTCAGGTGAGAAGCAGACCGACCGAACCGACATGAGGTGACCCGCGAATGGTTCGCCCACCGCCGCTCCGGTCCGAGTATCCCAGAGTTGAATCGTCCTGTCATCGGATCCGGACGCTAGGAGATTGCCTTCCGGGGAGAAGCGGACTGAATTGACCCAGTCAGTGTGATAGATGAGAGGTTCGCCCACTGCGGCGCCGGTTCGGGTATCCCAGAGTCGAATGGTGTTGTCATTGGATCCGGATGCCAGGAGGTTACCGCTGGGTGAGAAGCTAACCGAGTTGACACGGTCAGTGTGACCTGTGAGTAGTTCTCCTACTGCCGCTTCGGTTCGAGTATCCCAGAGTCGAATCGCCCCGTCAGCCGATCCGGACGCCAGAACCTTGTGATCGGGCGAGAAACAGACCGAGGTAACCTGCTGAGTCTGATCCGTTTGTGGTTCGCTAATTGGCGCTCTAGCCCGAGCATCCCAGAGTCGAATTGTGTTGTCATCAGATCCGGATGCCAGGACATTGCCATCGGGCGAGAAGCAGATTGACATGACGGAGCCGGTGTGACCTGTGAGCGATTCACCTGCTGCCGTTCCGGTCCGAGGGTCCCAGAGTCGGATTGTCCTGTCATGGGACCCCGACGCCAGGACACTGCCATCGGGTGAAAAGCAGACCGACCTAACCCAATCAGTATGAACTCCAAATGGTTTGCCCAGTGCCGCTCCTGTCCGAGTGTCCCAGAGTCGAATCGTCCAGTCCCCGGATCCTGACCCGGACGCTAGAACATTGCCATCGGGCGAGAAGCAGACTGACATGACGTAGCCAGTGTGACCTGTGAACGGTTCGCCTGCTGCCGCTCTGGTGCGAACATCCCACAGTCGAATCGATTTGTCGTCGGATCCGGACGCTAAAACATTGCCATCAGGCGAGAAGCAGACCGCCCTAACCCAATCAGTGTGACCAGAGAGGGATTCGCCAAATGCAGCTCCCGTTCGAGCATCCCAGAGTCGAATCGTCATGTCATTGGATCCGGACGCCAGGACCGTGCCATCGGGTGCGAAGAGGACGGAGGTAACACAGTCAGTGTGGCCTATGAGTGGCGCGCCCACTGCCGCTCCTGTTAGGGTATCCCAGAGTCGAATCGTGTTGTCATCCGAACCGGACGCTAGAACCTTGCCTTCCGGCGAGTAGGAGACGGAGTTAACTTCGCTAAGGTGTCCAGTGAACGGTTCACCAACTGGCATGCCGGTCTGTGTATCCCACAGCTGGATTGTTTTGCCCTCGCCCCCAAACGCTAAAACCTGACCATCTGGGGAAAATGCAACTGCCCTTACAGGAGCCTCTGTAGGCCGGGTCCAGAGGTTCGACGGCCAGGTTGCGGCCCGGGGACCTCGCAGAGTTTGAACCTTTGCATATTTACCATAGAGCCTCCATATTTCGGTTTCTGAGGGGCAATGAGGAAGTCCTGAAATGTAAAGATGGAGCGGCGAAAATGAGATCGGCTCCGAAAATGCCGTGATGAACCGCTGAACATCGCCCCACAATGCAGCGAGGGAGCCGAGATTTTCGACACCGCTGGGCCTCTGCTTTGAGACCGACTCAGTCCGAGTTGACCCGCTAGAGTTCAAACTCGAATTTCCAACTCACCAGCAGCCATTTATACGTACACCTCCCCATCTCGATTGCCTCCCCCGTTCCTCCGATTAGGCCCATGACTTCGATCCAAAACACGAGTCTCTCCTTGCTGAAGGATTCAAATTCAGCCAGGTTGATTGAAGTCGCAGTTCCACCTTGCTTCGGCCAAGGCACTCCTTCCGTGAGATGGGTAGACCACGCTCTGCAGCAGTATCGAACCACCTGGGATACGTTCCGTTCCACGATAGTTTGAATCTCCGAGCTGGGTTTCGAAAGATCGGAGACCCCACAAATGTTCTCTTTCAGATATTCCCACATCACGTCAAAGCATCTGTTTGCTAATTGCATATGATACGAAACGAGGTCAATGTAGTAGGGTTGCTGCTCGCATCGGTGCTTGCTGGTAAGCAGATCGCGAATGGACGTGTGCATGAGATGCATTGGTTTATCGGTCGACTGAGGGATGAAGAGGAGGGAGTTAAGGTCGGCGAGAATGTCTTTGCGCAGAAATAGGATGATGTACTGTTTCTCCGTCCCGTCGAACACTTGGTGTTTGCCGTAAAGGCCCGCGATGACCTCGAGTGAAACAGGATATGGCGCCACCACGAGTGCTCCAAGGACGCTGCGCAGAATATCCCGCCTTATAGGGTCTAGCCTTACGTTGTCAAAGGCCTGGGACAGAATCTGGTGATACAAATCATCTAGTCCGCTCCACATCGAAGGTCGGACCAGCAACTCCCGTAGTCGATCCACGGGCGACCCGTTGCTGACATATGTGATGGCTGTGCGAGCCCACTGGAATAAACCTTGAGACATCTCCACCAGCCGCTCGACGTCCTTCGGTAAAGGCCAGTCCTTTGGGACGTCGGGATCTGAATCCCCGATTTGTTGTAGGGCTTGTTCGATGAATCGCTTGAGGTCGTTCTTGATATCGGCCACTACATCCAAGTCCACCAGGTTCCATTGTCTGGGTTCAAGAGCGCGGAGGAGTGGAGCCTGGGGGCGACACGTGAAGAGGAATTTGACGTTGCTCGGGAATGCCGCAGAGTGCCGATGTATCAGACCGACGAAGTCAATAGCGTCCTTGAGATTGTCGCATTCGTCTAAAGCGTCAACAATGATGACAATGGGGTGGGATTGGTTCTTGAGCGCTGCAAGGGGGGCAACGAGGAGGGTTTCGAACTGCTCTTTAAGTCGTTGGTCCGCGACGTCTTCGTTCTGTCGAACACTGTCCAGGATCGCATTTTTGACCTCAGGTATTAAACTGTTTGCCAGTTGCCTTGCGAGAGCACACACGATGCGCGTGTTCAGTGTATTCTGGCCCCTACGGAAGTGAAATACTGCGCATGAGGCTCGGCACTTCCAGCTGTGAACTACGGTTGATGCGACGGTCGACTTCCCCCGCCCTGCCATCCCGCGAATCCACAATACGCGGTCGGAGGAATCTCCGATCCAACTATTGATTCGTTCAAGGATCTCCACTCTCGTTCCCGGAAAGCAGATGACGTCTTCGATCGCGTTTCCTTGTGCTCCATATTTTCCGTCCCCGAGGCATCGCAACAGGCGGCGTTGTTGTTCTTGGAGTTCGCGATCCTCTAAGGGTCCATGTCAAGCAGAGCCCATGTCGTAGCATTGGAAAGACTCACTGAGTTCGGTTATGGCATCGTGGGTATCCAAGCTCACGAGGAGCTGGCCGGGAGCGAAACTTCGTCAACTGTGGGGCGAAGACGTTGTGTCAAGGTACTAACTTGCATCTCCTCCAGGGCCACCTGGACTGTTCCCTGATAGGACTTTAATGCTTCCGCGTGGTCGCGGGAGTTAAAGGCTTTGCTGAAGCGACCCAACGATTTCCATTGCTTGACTTGGTCATGCACATCCCCAAGCTCTCTGGACAAGGTGTTAATACAACCACTCAGGAGATGGCCCCTCGACGTACTTGTGTAAGTTGTCGATTTGGTCTGCCATCTCCTCCCCTTGACTTGCGTTCCGTTTCTTCATGAACCCTTCGAGAAGTGTGGACAGTTTCGCTGTTTGGGCTCCGAGGTCGTTGGCCAGATCGTCATTCTTGTCCATAGTCTGACATCATTGCCATCAGGTCTACCGAGATTGAAGACCGGGCAGCTTTCCGTACCTCGATCGTTTCTACAAACGCCAATCCAACTTTGGCGACGGCTCCGACGTAGCTCCCGACAACGGGAATAGCCCCGGAGGCAATTTCTACCCCCTTGAAAGTGTTTCTCGCTGCCGTGAGAGCCTCCTTCCGGATGGGAGGAGCTGGATTTTCCGCTGGTACGCGAGAGAGGGTATTTTGATCATCCGCTGTGGTGAACGATGAAGAGTCTGGGCTGCCGCCGTGGTCAGTGGGCTTCGCTGGAGGTTGGACAGGGACAGATAATAGCTCCTGCTTTGACGCATCTGGTTGAGGAGCTGCTGTTGGGGTGGTTCTCCCGTCGGCCAAATCGGCTACCGAGGAAGACGGGCATGGGTTACCCCCTGGTGGCAAATGGCTTGGATTTACTCACTATTGGCTCTCTCCTGATCTAAGTATTTCTGTAAATGGTACTGAGTGACGATAGGAACTCGGAAACGGAGTCTTGCAGCTTACCCAGAGCGAATTAGTAGCTTTTGACAGATCATCTTGGCAGGCCTTCAAGATTAACGTGCATTTACTTGGGCGGTTTGACCTCATCGACCTGATCAACTGAAGGAAGTTCCATTTTTGCATGCTAGTTTTAGATGATGCGTCCTTCAATCGCAGATGAACGCCCTCTAGAACCCTGCGAGAGACAAGCTGTAACGGCCAGGTTGCTGCGAGGGTTCTAAACATACCTCAAGTATTGTATAATGGGACCCTTAGGCTCTTGGGTGATGATGGTTAAGTTGTTCCGAACATTTGGTGAGGACTTGACCGTCTCCGACAAGCCCAGTGCCGCGCTGTTCGATTCAGATGGCCACTCGGTGTCCTGGGACAAGTCAGATGCAGCCAAATACATAATCAATGCGAGCTTACAGTCAGGATCGATATGACCGCGGCTTTTAAAGACTCTATTTTTTCATTAAACTTTTCGGGAGGGGCTGCGTCTGCAGGAGCCAACCGCGGGGACCGGCTCAACATCACTGGGGGATTCGGGGGATGCTCATTGCAATTTAGTGCACGTCCAGTCCCCATGATCTTTAAGACTTATATTACCTCCAGACAATATCACTGCAGTACCAACTGAGGGAAGGTATGTGAAGGTGGTGCGGCGTCAGCTGCACCGCCTCATGACTCCGAAAGGTTCCATTCTCACGAACATTGCTCCAAACAGACCAACACTACAAATCGCCAGATGATGCAGACGGGCGACCAACCGCAAACGACTAAGCTGTTCGAGAACCAGGAGATGGAAGGCGTCGCTCCGAAGCTGGCTGGGAGGACCCCAGCCGCCGCAAGGCCACCTTCGAAACCTCACCGTCACTCAATCTCATCAAGCCGGGCGAGTCAAATCCTACGCAACCGACTTCCTTCGGTCCAGGGAACCTGAATCCAGCCGCTTTGACCAACCAGCCTGTACCTGGAAGCGTCAGTATGCCCTTCCTGTCCTTCAACAACAGCGCGGCGGTATGGCTTCACCTCAGCAGCAGCTGTAGCAGCGGTCGTGATCTCCCTAGGAAGGCGGTTCGCGTTAGAGAGTGTCAAGGACTTAAGGCTGGAAGCGATTCGATAGCGGAACGTCCGGCGCATGTGCGAAGCAGTTCCAGCATCAGGAAAACGTGATTTCTCATACTTGAGCCACACTTCTCAGGGTCTCAGCGGCCTTCACTCCTGAGACCGTTGT
>WSTY01001436.1:0-10536 GCA_019633465.1 Tulasnella sp. 417
GGCTTGGCGAGGTCCGGAGGGAGCAGTCCAAGTATGTCGAAGCGGAGCCGTCTTACACTGAAGCGCTGGGCATATACGAGAGCATAGGAAACAACATGGGTCGAGCGAACGCATTATGTGGGCTTGGCGACGTCCGAAGAGCGCTGTCCAAGTACGTCGAAGCAGAGGCGGCTTACACTGAAGCGCTGGCCATCTGCAGGAGCATCGGGGACGACCTGGCTCGCGGGAACGCATTGTTCGGGCTTGGCAACGTCTGGAGGGACCTGTCCAAGTCTGTCGAAGCAGAGGCTTCTTACACGGAAGCGTTGGTCATCTACGAGAGCATCGGGTCCCACCTGAGTCGAGCGAACGCATTGCTCGGGCTTGGCGACGTCCGGAAAGCGCAATCCAAGTACCACGAAGCCGAGGGGTCCTACGCCGAAGCCGTGACCGCCTCCCGGGGCATCGGGTACCACCTGGGTCGAGCGATCGCCTTGAACGCGCTTGGCGACGTCCGGAAAGAGCAATTCAAGCACACCGAAGCGGAGGCGTCTTACACCGAAGCATTGGTCATCTTCAGGAGCATCGGGGACGGCCTGGGTCAAGCGAAGGCATTGTTCGGGCTTGGCAGCGTCCGGGTCGAGCAGTCAAAGCACGTCGAAGCCGAGCCATCTTACATGGAAGCGCTGGCCATCTTCGAACGTATCGGGAACGACCGGGGTCGAGCGCACACAATACTCGCGCTTGGCGACCTTCAGAAAGGGCAGCCCAAATACGTCGAAGCGGAGGCGTCTTACACCGACGCGCTGGCCCTCTACAAGAGCATCGGGGACGACTCGGGTCGAGTGAACAGTTCCCTTTCTCTTGCAGAGACCTGGATCCACCAGGAGCGATTTTCAGAGTCAAAGGCATTAGTTGAAGATGCCTTCTCCATATCTGAGCGAATCGACTACCCTTGGGGCATGGACACTTCAGATGAGCTCTTAAACAAGATTCTCAAGGCAGAGGGATGGCCCAACACCCTTTCAGCCTCCACCCCACCAACCCCAACGAACTCCCAGGATAGTCCCTCACCCGCATCCTAGCCAGAAGCCGATGAAGCCTCAGCTCCTTCACCCTAGCACTCTTGTCTTGAGCCCTTAACCTCCTTTACTGGTTGTATTCGTTCTCTACTCGTTGCTTAGCTCCGCGTTATCTGAATCGCTATCACCTGTACTTTGTTTATGAGTGTACTTTTGAGCCTTTTGCTATCTACTTTCAATATCCTAACGGCTGCTCCGCAGATGGGTTTAAACACTCCGTCTCATTTCTCTTGGGTGTTCGATCCTTCCAACTGGTCAAGTGCAGCACACCAATCAGTGCATGGTAAGGCGTTTGAACATTCGGAGAGAAAGACAAAAACTAAAACTCCGAAACGGTGATGCCTCCCCCCCTACAACACCGTATTAATTTATAGTCCCGAACTATGCCACGACGCAGCATTGTTCACATCGCAAGCCAACGTACGATTCTATTCGGAAACACTCCTCCGCGAGCCCATCCCAATCCTGCAAGTGTGCAACGCCTATTGACGGGTCGAAAACTTCCAGCGCAATAGAGACCCGCGATGGGTATAAAGAAGCCGATGCTCGGGAGTCTGCAGCAGGAGGAATGGTGTAATGTGTGTGCAGCCTCGGTGGTAAGTTGAAACCATCCGTGAGATCGAAGGACCCTGTTCTTTTACATAGTCGGCCCCTGCACAGTTCTCAGCTCTCTCTCCGCATCGTGTTAACTCGATGGCCACCAACGCTCAACGCTCCTCCGGGCGCGTTCCCCGCGAGTTCTTCCCCCACGAAATCTGCAGGAGGAAGATCGTCGTCCTCTCGACCTGTCCAATCCTCGTCTTCTTCACTTTCCAGTTCAAGCTCGAACACCCCGTGCCAATTTATGCGACGTCGAACACAGCACGTCCAACTCTCGCAACTTCAACGGAGCAACTCTATCCTCCGCTCTTCACGTTGTCAGCGACTCTGAGGATGATGGCGGCGGCCACTATGGGGGACAGCAGCAACAAGCGGGTTCCAAGGGCAAGCAGAGGCGGCACCGGCAATTCCAATAATAACGGACCCAAACACATGAGGCACAAGAGCATCGTTCGTTCCTCAGGACCCGCAGACGAACTAGGACTCCTCGTCCAAGAACTACAACAGGCGGCAGGAGGGAGCACCACACGACCAAAGGGAAGGGCAAAGCACGGGCGGGCACTCATCAGCCTCAACCTCAGCAGCAGCAACACCACCACCGGCCACCTACAGCACGCCTCGTCATGAAACCGCCGAGGAACTGGTACGACAAAGGGACCTCCTCAGCGTCTAATTCCAGGAAAGACGCGACTGCCTCAGTCATCGACGTGCGGCCCTCCGATACCGAGGCCAAGAACGACAAGCACAAGATTGCACGCTTGGAAAGGAGATTACAGCGTTGAAATGAGTGAGCATCCACACCCGTGCGTGAAGTTTGCGCGCTGACACGAACTCGAAGTCACGACGCGCGCGTTATCCTCAGAAGCTTGCGCCGCTGGAACGGAACGCATCTCGAACCATACCGAATTTGCAAGTCGATCTAGACCGCTAGAAGGTGAGCTTTCGAGGCGCCACCCACCTTGAGGAGTCTGCATCTTGACGCTGCATCATCGTATTCTTCTTGGCACTTTAGGATGTTCGCTGACCAAGCAGCTGAAATACAAACACTCCTGACGAAGGGCGCGTTCGATCTGTCCCCGTTCGTCAATCCTGGGCATTTGTCTCTCTGACCAAGCCCATCGGCAAGTAAGGGCACAACCCAAGTTCTCCGCCGTAGAAGAAGCTCTCAACCGCCAGATCTGCGCCTGCGTCATGCACAAGCCTTACGCGCTGAGCCTATGGGGTCACGTATGCTACTTCACCTACCTGCAAGAGTGGCTCCAGTCCCAATGGGAGAACAACGATGACGACGGAGGTCCGCATTGCCGAGCTGAAATACGGTCTCGGCCCGTACAAGTCTTTCTTGCCAAAGTGGCCGTCGAGGCTCTCAGCATCGAACTCGAGGGAGAACCCGCAGCAGCATTAGGGACTTCCCCCACAGGAGCGTCGGCATCCGCTTTCAGTGACCACCCTGGGCACGGAATCTTTGCGGACGTGGATGAGGGCGATGTGGAGGACGAAGAAGTAGAGGATCACTGCGTTGAGCAGGATGGTGACGAGTTGGGCGTGTGCGAGACGTGCAGGGCGGACTTTGATTTGGATGGGTATTGCATGGGGTGTGGGCAACCGGCGGACTTTGCATACTCGGATGAGCAGGACGAAGATGACGATGACGCATGGTCACCATGGAGGTCCTGAGAGCGAGCGCTCATCCGAAGAGGAGGTCGTATGGAAGGGTCCCTTGAGCCAGGCCGAGGATGAATACGAAGAGGGACCCCCACACTCGCGGAGCACGACCCGGACAACTAGATTACCAAGAATTCGCCCTCTGCTCTCGCGGCGCTCCGTCCGACATGCTCCACAAGTATCGCATGCAGTACGATTCGACTTGAGGGATATCATTGCAACCGGAGCGTCAATTTTTCACCAGCTCGTTTTTGAGGTTCGCTACGGCGATCAGGAGGTCTAGGACTGTATGGATTGGGTGGAATCTGTTGGGCATCCGAGATGGATGTGGATGGGAGGGACGGCGCACGACCACCCATGTGTATTCCGAGTACCAAGCACGACCTAGATTTTGGAGGTTGGGGAGGATCCTTCTTTCTCAAATGCATCCATCCCTTTCGGATGTGATTTGTGCTCGTCGGATTGCGTTAATTGCTATCCAACTGTTCTAGGATTGTGAGCTCCTTGTGAGATGAATATTCATAGAACCCGGTATGGTAAGGGTGATGGGTCTCGTCGGCAGTAATTATTAATTCTGGGGGCTGTTTGTCATCCGTTTTACGTGTTGCTTCTTTTTCGTGTTTCCGGCTGGTCGTAGAGCACTCTTAGCTAGTGTCCCTCACTTCAGCCATATATATCCATTTTATTCTCGTGATCTTTTTTAGGCTGTCCTCTTGCTGATTTATCCTCCTTCGCGTCATTTTGTCGATCGTTCCGGATCTGACCCTTCCGCCTTGGACTTGTTTCTTTCCTCTTTCTGACTTTCTTCCTTGAGAGCCTTCTATGCTCTCTCCCTCCTCTTCTTCTCGTCCACTTCACGCTCTTTCTTGCCTCTGGTTGAGACCCGCCCTTATGAATTTGACCTTTCCCTATCACTCGGCGTTCCGTCCTTGACGTTGCACTAGTTAAGACCGCTTAGCTGAGACCTTTATTGTTATCTTTTGGTTGACGTGCTGGATTCGGTCTGGATAGATTTATCGTTCGGTGCCTTTGACTAGTGCTCTTCGTTATACTCTAGACTTCGCCGCATAGCTAGAATAGGTGACCGGCCATCGAGAATTTGTCACGCGCGCATCGAGAATCGGACCTGGTTCAAGACGGGTTCTGGGAAACCCGCGCGAACGCGTGGCCATACCGATATCATTTTTTAAGACGGGTTATGCCTTTGCTTGACAAACTGAACATATCCCGAGTGTTTGCAGATCGAGGATGTTCGGACGATGGGGGGAGCACCACACACCGTGGTTGCTGTGCTTCCTTTCGGCGCTAATCATCCGGGAGGCAAATTACGTGACGGTACTCTCTTTGCCGTTGGGGGTTGTTTACTTTTAGGGATCGCGGTTCCTGGGCCTTTGTGCGACTCTAACTAAGTTTTGCTGACGTCTGGTTCGGAGTTGGAGTAAAAGACTAGTGTCCCTTCTCAATGGAACAAGGAAGAGGAGACAAACGCTGCGTGCGAGAGATATGCACCAGAAATGAAGGTTTAAGTAAGCCCAATTCAGGGTGAGACACGTGCTGCGGCATTTTGGCTCTCTCAAGCCTCCACTCACCAGACTTTGAATTGAATCCGGATATGTTCTGCCGCACCCAAAGCACTGAGTACAGCCTCGGGTACAATCCGTCTTAAAAGCGCTCGAAAATGTGGCTCGCAAGGATAGAGAGGCCTTCAACCTCGCGGCGTTCGCGAGGTAGCGA
Source organism: Tulasnella sp. 417 (assembly GCA_019633465.1). NCBI lineage: Eukaryota > Fungi > Basidiomycota > Agaricomycetes > Cantharellales > Tulasnellaceae > Tulasnella > Tulasnella sp. 417. The sequence goes on from WSTY01001436.1 coordinate 5,061, forward strand.
TGTCGTACTCAAACCACACACCCCAACCACAGTATCGCAAGATCCTCAAACCTTCCCTCCACCACCTCTCCCTCATACAACACCGAATATTACGGTCTTTTGCTGGCGAAGCTTTTAGAAACGTCAACATATCCTCTTATCATGGCGTCATCCAACACACGAACGAGTCGACCCAAACGCAAACACGATGCTCTCCTCGAAGCCTCACACCCCCAACACCTGGAGGGTTCAGGGGAAGCCCAAGCCCACAAGGACATAGAGGCAAGAGAGAATAAACGGATCAAGCTGTCTGCGGTATGTGTCATGTAACGCGTCCCTCTCTACCCGTATTCTTGCTTGCTCTTTGCTGCAGCGAGGTCTCGAGATTTTAGCGGCTCTATCAGGGAGGCGCATATCGATCACCGCTATCGAAGTCGGCGATGAGAGCGCCCAAGACGGTGGTACATATGCCGATGTTGCGCAAGCTACGCTGATCGTTACGAGCAACGGGGAGCAAGGACGAAGAAAAGTAGCCGTGAAGAAACTACGACTAATCATTGGCATGACGGAGGAAAAGCTGTTTGACGTAAATTAATTTGTTCGATGGTGCTTTCGGGGGGACTGAAGGATCATTTCCAGGGGTTCGTAAACGAGTTCCGCATCTTGGACAAGTTATCCCATCCGAATATCGTGAAGATCATCGGGTTTGTGGAGGACATGGAACGTCGCATCGCTTGGCTGCTTTTTCCATGGGAGGATAATGGAAACCTTCGCCATTTCCTTCGTTCGGGGACCTGGGAGCTGCCAGAAAGGGTATCGCTGGTATGTCGCCGGAGACCGGACTTGCTTGGGCCGAGGGGCTGATGGTCAACTCATTCCAGATTTACGATGTCACACTTGGCCTGGAATATCTTCACAACCACGAGCTCCCCATCTGTCACGGTGATCTGAAATCGGTGCGCTCGTCGCTCCCGCTATTTATACCACGACTCCTGAAATCCATGGTCCCTTAGCTGAACATCCTAGTCAACTAGTCCCATCGTGCTGTCATCACGGACTTTGGCTCGGCCCGCATGATGAAACGTGGAACCACTTCAGCATCCCAGCAAACAGCTCCAGCCAACGGCACCCCTTTGAAGCTGAACGGAAGTTCCGAGGTTAACCTTAGCGCCTCCAATCACACACTCACACTGACAGGTCCGGCTTGTTCGGCTCGTTGGGCACCCCCGGAACACTTCAATGGGGACGCGTTGGATCTGGCGAGCGATATCTGGGCATTAGGTTGGATTGCTTGGGAGGTAAGATTGCTAGCTTTAGCGGAGGCAGATCAATATGAACCTTCTTGGCTCGCCCTGGGTAGACTATCACCGATTGCTTTCCATTTGAGGAAGTTGATTCGGAAGTCGGGGTGACAATGAGAGTGCTCGAACGCCAACTCCCAGCCATATATGATCAACATCAACTCTCACAAATCCATTGGCTCTGCGGGATCATGCAAAAGTGTTGGAAAGGGGACCCGATGGAACGACAATCTTCCACAGAATGTAGGAAGGCCATGAGTTGGATTGTAAGTTGGAGAGCGCACTAGATATTCGAGATGAGAGCGCTAATGCGAAACAGCCAAGGACAATCCCGTTGACTAAGACTGGCGATCAATCTGCAGGTTCATCTGCTGAATTACTACGTCAGATGGGGGAAATTCATCGATTGCAAGGTCGATCTGAAGAGGCATTGAAGGTATTCAAGCAGGGATTGGTAATCGCCCGATCAACTGGAAATCAAACTGCACTGACAGGGCTACTATGGCAAATCGCAGACGTCTACCGAATAGAGTCGAAAAGTGTGGGCGACCACATTCGTCGTGGACAGCACCTGCGTTGTGAATCAAACTTTAGTCACGGACCCAAAGGAACAGAACCAACTCTTACCCTGGAGCCGTCAGCAGGACGGACCGTAATCGGAGACAAGACGAATGGACACAGCCTCGCGACTTCTCGCAGTCGCAAAATCCGCCCAAGCCGGAGCAAGCTCCTCGACGGCGGTGAGGAGAACGCGGGTCAAGGCCCTCGGCAGCACGCCTAGCACGAGTTTACAAAGGTGGGTTATTCGTCCTACACTCTCCTTATGAAGGCCATCATCTGGGGTATCACATGCCGGGTAGCCGGCGATTGGTGGTATTCGCAGCGAGCAGTCGCGGATGACGGAAGGTTTGCGAGAGACGATGATCATGCTTCAACTGGGGGAGAACTGTGGAGGGCGGCGACGGGCATAGAGGACCCTGGTCAAGATTGAACGAGCGATGAGCTACTGGGCAAGGGTCGGGGATGGGGGAAAATTAGTTCAGGACGACCAGGGCGCCGAGACCGGTATTCAGTAGTGCGAGATGGGCTTACCGGTTGTGGTTGCTGGAGATAAAGGTGGTTAAACAGAATTCTAGAGACATATAATGGGGTACATATAGGAAAAGTTGTTGTTGCATCGACTGGGATGGGCGGAGCAACATCAGTCCAGGTTAGAAGGCGTACAAAGAAATCTCCGCCTTACCTGGCTCGCCTAAACACAAGCACTACAGAGTGCAGATGGTTGCATTCTCGTTGATAATCCGAGCTGCTTCGGGGATAGCAGCGAGGGAACTAGGGATAGATAGTTCGGCGTGTCCATGATGGGTGTCGGCCCTGGTACCGTGACTGCATCCCCAAGTCGATTCGCCAAGTTGGAATACGGTCTGTTCAGAGAGTGAATGGTGTGTATACGGATTGGCGGTGGAGAGTGAGTGCAGTGAGGTTGAGAGGGCAAAGGATTATCGGAGGGGGACTTTGAGATCGAAATTGCAAAATAGGCGGACCTTGAATTTGTCGGTTCACGCGCCACCCTTGATGAACCGACAGCCCCGACTCCAGTTCATCAACGTCGACCTGATACAAGGCCGTAGATTTGGCTCTGGGATTATAGTTACAACTGGTTCACTCACTCTATACCCATTTTTTCTCTCTGGAAGGCGGGCCTCGAGCTCAGCGCGGCCGGGCCATTTCAGCCCAATAGCAGTCTCTCCTCACGTGACAAGATACCTCCACCGTGGAGTTTGTTGTGCACCGAGAACCTCGCACAGCTTTTGGACATAACTTCAAAGAGATGAATTACAAACGAACGATCCAAGCTGGGTCCGTGCAGACTCGAAACTTTCGAGTGTGCAGTGAAAGATGGTGGCATACTTTGAGCCGATTCAGACGAATATATCTCAACATTCGCTGGTTGTTTCTCTTTTGCGGTTTACCTTTATCGATCGCGGTCCCTGTGGCTTGCTTTTTCAATGGACCAAGGAAAGAGGACGCGAGCGTGCGAGAGATATTGGCCAGAATCAAGCTTACGTAAGCCAAACTCGGGCCGACCTTGCCGCGATTTTGGCTCTCTCAAGCCTTCGGCTATTCAACGAGACCACGTAGAAGCACTGAGTACGGCCTCGGGTACAGTCCGCCGTAAAAGCGCTCGAGAACGCTGCTCGCAAGCATAGAGAGGCCTTCAACCTCGCGGCTTTCGCGAGGTCACTTAAACCGCACACCCAACCACAGCACCGCAAGATCCTCATACCTTCCTTCCACCATCTCTCCCTCGTACAACACCGAATATTACAAGCGTTTCTCGACGAAGCTTCTAGAAAGGCCAACATATCCTCTTACCATGGCGTCATCCAACACACGAACGAGGCGACCCAAACGCAAACACGATGCTCTCCTCGAACCCCCACACTCCCCACACCTGGAAGGTTCAGGGGAAGCGCAAGCGCACGAGGACACAGAGGCAGGAGACAATAAACGGATCAAGCTCTCTGCGGTATGTGTCATGTAACGCGTCCCTCTCTGCGCGTATTCTTACTTGCTCTTTGCTGCAGCGAGGTCTCGAGATTTTGGCAGCTCTATCAGGGAGACGCATATCCATCACGGCTATCGAATTCGGCCATGAGAGCGCCCAAGACGGTGGTACATATGCCGATGTTGCGCAAGCTACGCTGGTCGTTACGACCAGCGGCGGGCAAGGACGAAGAAAAGTAGCCACGAAGAAACTACGAATAATCAGTGGCATGACGGAGGAAAGGCTGTTTGACGTAAATTAATTTGTTCGATGGTGCTTTCGGAGGGACTGAACAATCGTTTCCAGGCGTTCGTCAACGAGTTCCGCATCTTGGACAAGTTATCTCATCCGAATATCGTGGAGATCATCGGGTTTGTGGAGGATATGGAACGTCGCATCGCGTGGCTAGTTTTTCCGTGGGAGGATAATGGAAACCTTCGCCGGTTCCTTGGTTCTAGGACCTGGGAGCTGCCCGAAAGGGTATCTCTAGTATGTCACAGGCGACCGGACTTGCTTGGGCCGAGGGGCTGATGGTCAACTGATTGCAGATTTACGATGTCACACTTGGCCTGGAATATCTTCACGCCCTCCAGCCACCCATCTGCCACGGGGATCTGAAATCGGTGCGCTCCTCGCTCCCTCTATTTATAGCACGACTCCTGAAATCCATCTTCGCTTAGCTGAACATCCTAGTCAACTCGTCCCATCGTGCTGTCATCACCGACTTCGGCTCGGCCCGTATTATGGAACGTGGAAACACTTCAGCATCCCAGCAAACGGCTTCAGCCAGCGGCATCCATCCGAAGCTGAACGGAAGTCCCGAGGTTAAACTTAACGTCTCGAATCGCACACTCACACTGACGGGTCCGGCTTGTTCGGCTCGTTGGGCACCCCCGGGACGCTTCAATGGGGACGCGTTGGCGCTGGCGAGCGATATTTGGGCGTTAGGTTGGATTGCTTGGGAGGTAAGGCTGCCGGCTTTAGCAGAGGCGAATCGATCTAAATCTTCTTGACTCGGTCCTGCCTAGGCTATCACCGATCGTTTCCCATTCGACGAGCTTGATTCGGAAGTGGACTATAAGGGTACTGGAAGCCCAACTCCCAATGATATATGATCATCATCAACTCTCACAAATACATCACCTCTGCGGGATCATGCAGAAGTGTTGGGAACCGGACCCGACGGAACGACTATCTTCCAGAGAATGTAGGAAGACCATCGGTTGGATTGTAAGTTGGATCGCGCACTAGAAATTCGAGATGCCTGTGCTAATGGAAAACAGCCCAGAGTAGTCCCATCGACTAACAGTGGCGATCCAGCTGCGGGCTCGTCTGCTGAATTACTACGTCAGACGGGGGAAATTCATCGGTTGCAAGGGCGAACGGAAGAGGTGTTGAAGGCATTCGAGCAGGGATTGGTAATCGCCCAATCTACTGGAGATCAAGTCGCACTGGCAAAGCTACTGCTGAAAATAGGAGACGTCCATCGCATGCGGTTGAGGAATGTCGAAGCGGAGACATCATACTCGGAAGCGCTGGCCATCTACAGGAGCATCGGGAACGACCTGGGTCAAGCGAACGCGTTGAATGGGCTTGGCGAGGTCCGGAGAGCGCAGTCCAAGTACGTCGAAGCAGAGGCGTCTCACGG